>WOXC01006191.1:0-179843 GCA_011680675.1 Gymnobelideus leadbeateri
CCTGAGTTCGAATCCGGCCTCAGACACTTAACACACACAAACAAACAAAACAACAACAACAAAAAAAACCAACCTAGCTATGTGACCTTGGGCAAGTTACTTAACCTCAATTTCCCTCCAAAAAAAAAAAAAGCAAAAAAAAATTTACTGAAGAAAAGAATTCCTTAAAAAATAGAATTGGCCAAATGGAAGTTAATGACTATACGAGACTTCAAGAAACAGTAAAACAAAGTTAGAAGAATGAAAAAATAGAAGAAAATGTGAAATCTCATAAAAGTTTTCTTTGACCTTATCAGTACTCTTCCTAGTGGGAATAAATACACTGATGATGGTGGTGTGGCACTTTCCTGCAAGTGACAATCAATTATCATGAGCCTGTCATTCACTCTTTTTGGGAGGCATACAAGCTTGTTGATTAGATTAGATTTGATTGAGAAACCTATACCAGCTTCCCAGTGCCCCTCCTGATAATGCTCACTCCAGAAAGATGTATATCCAGATCCCATTTTGGTAAGCTAGTCTTCCTTTGCTAGTTTTGTTTCCCTTGGGGCTGCTGTTTGGATGGAATACCTGCTAAGTTATCTTGCAACAAGAACTGTTTGTATTTCAAGTCTACTGAATTTTGTGTTGTCCACCAGCATGCACACATTCCATGTACCAATGTTTGTCATTTCTTATAGCACAATAGTATTCCATCACAATTGTATACCACAACTTGTTCAGCCATTCCCTAGTTGATGGACATCCCTTCAATTTCCAATTCTTTGCCACCACAGAAAAAGCTACTAAAATATTTTTGTACATATAGGTCCTTTTCCCTTTTTATTTTTGGAAAGTAGATTGAGAAGAGATAATTTAAGAATTATTGGACTATCTGAAAGCCATGATAATTTCTTCCAAGAAATTATTAAGAAAAACTGCCCTGATATCCTAGAACCAGAGGGTAAAGTAGAAATTGAAAGAGTCCATTGATCACCTCCTGAAAGAGATCTACAAATGAAAACTCCCAGGAATATTGCCCAGCAAAATTAAGTACAATCTCTTATCCATAAAATCTGGTAATATTGATAACATAGGTAATATGTTCCATGCTCCTTTGATTTATTTATGATATCTCCTTTTATGTCTAGATTATATATCTATTTTGACCTAATCTTAGTGTAATATGTCAGTCTATACCCCATTTTTGCCAGACTGCTTTCCAGTTTATCCCAAAATTTTTATCAAAATAGCATATGTTAGGTGCTTAATAAATGTTTATTGACTGACTGATTAAATTGTCTTTTAGGATTCTTTTAACTTTGAAGTTCTGAGATTTTCAGAATATCAGCCATCCATCTCCTCAGAAGAAGAGGAAGTGGGGCTGGAGCCAAGATAGTAAAGTAGAGACTAGAATTCATCTGAACTCTCCCAAGAACTTTATAATAACACCTTAAATCAGATTCTGGAGCTGCAGAGCCAACAAAAGGTCAGAGTGAAGCAATATCAGACAGATGTTTGAATAAAAGATTGATCACACTGGAGTGGTGGTCAGGTCTGGGCCATGACAATGCCAGCAGTAGGCCTTAAGGGTAGATGCAACAATGGCAGCAGAAACTTTGGGATCTCCAAGTCCATAGATGTTAAGAGGGGGCAGATAATTGGTCAGAAAGAGATTACAGGAGACCTTTTGTTGGCACTGGGTTCAGGACCCTGTTGCATTGCCCACATGTGGTTCTTGGCCACAGTTCCAGAATGAAGAGAAGTAGTATTTGTGGTTGCAGGGGGACAGGACTACTGATCATAGTTGTAGAGTAGAGAAAAGTCCTTATGGTCATTCACAAGGGAGTAGGGGCCCTGGTTTCAGTTCCAAAACAGAAAGGAGTGCTAGTATTTGTGGCTACAGGAGAGCAGGGGACCTGGTCACAGTTCCAGGGCCAAAAGGAGCACTAGCACTTGTGGCTGTGGGAAAACAATGTCCCTTCTTAGGTAAAGATCAGAGCACAGGCCAGGTGAACAGTGATCACACCTCTCCTTAAATCATACCACCTTGGAAGCATAAAAAACAGATTTCAAGAACTAACTCTGAAAGCAGCAGCATGAAAAACCTGATGCTTGAGACAGTGGCCTCTCCACCCTAGAAGCAGAGTCCAATGTTAAAATAAAGTTAAAAAGTCAAGAAATAGGTTGCAAAAATGAACAAACAACAACAACAAAAAAAAACCTGATCATAAAAAAGTTACTACAGTGACAAGGAAGATCAAGACACAAACTCAGAAGAAGACAAAGATGTCAAAACAACATCAAAGAAGGGCCTTAAGGAAAAAATGTGAATTGGACACAAGCCCAACAAGAATTCCTGGAAGAGCTCAAAATTGATTTTAAAAATCAAATAAAAGAGGCAGTGGAAAAAAAATAAGAGGGATGCAAGAAAGTTATGAAAAGAGAGTCAACATCTTGGTAAAGAAGACACAAAAATCCTGAAGAAAATAAGACCTTTAAAAACAGAATTAGTCAAATGGCTAAAAAAAGACACAAAATCTACTGAAGAGAACTTAAAAATCACAATTGTTAAATGGAAAAAAAGTACAAAAACTCAATGAAGAAAATGATTCCTTAAAAATTGGAATTGGGCAAGTGGAAAGTAATGACTCCATGAAACATCAAGCAGCAATAAAATAAAGTAAAAAAAATAAAAACATAGAAGAAAAATGGAAATATCTCATTGGAAAAACAATTGACATGGAAAATAGATTGAGGAGAGATAATTTAATTGGACTATCCAAAAGCCATAATCAAAAAAAGGGCTCAGACATCATCTTTCAAGAAATTATCAAGGAAAACTGCCCTGATATCCTAGAACCTGAGAGTAAAGTAGAAATTGAAAGAGTCCACTGATCACTTCCTGAAAAAGATTTCAAAATGAAAAATCTCAGGAATATTATAGTCAAATTCCAGAACACTCAGGTCAGGGAGAAAACATTGCAAGCAGCAGAAAGAAACAATTCAAATACTGGGAAGCCACAGTCAGGATCACACAAGATTTAGAAGCTTTCATGTTAAAGGATCTGAGGGTTTGGAGTGTGATATTCTGGAGGGCAAAGGAATAGGATTATAATCAAGAATCACAACCCAGTAAAACTGAGCATATTATTTTGGGCGGTGGGGGGCGGGGGGGGGGAGGAAATGGATATTTAAGGAAATAGAAGACTTTTAAACATTCCTAACAGGAAAGATCAGAGCTGAATTGAAAATTTGACTTTTAAATACAAGATTCAAGAGAAGCATAAAAAGGTGAACAGGAAAGAGAAATCATAAGAGATTCATAAAGGTTAAATTGCTCACATTCCTGCATGGCAATATAATACTGTAACTCCTAAGGACTTTATCATTATTAGGGCAGATAGAAGACATATTCATAGACAGAGGACATTTGTATGAGTTGCCTATGATGGGATGATTTAAAAAAAATAAAATTAAGGGGTGAGAAAGAGGAATGCAAAGGAGCAGGGAGAGGAAGAATGGGGAAAATTATCTCATAAAAGAAGCATGAAAGAAAGAACTTTTACAGTGGAATTGGGTAAGTGGGGATTTTGCTTGAACTGTTATTTCATTGAAATTGACTCAAAGAAGGAGTAATCTACACACTTAGTTGGGTATAAAAATCTATGTTACCATATAAGGAAGTAGGAGATATGAGAAAAGGTATGGCTAATAGAAGAGAGGATGGAATAAGGGAAGCAATGGTTGGAGAGAGAGAGAGAGAGAGAGAGAGAGAGAGAGAGAGAGAGAGAGAGAGAGAGAGAGAAGGATAAACAGAGAAAAAACAGGATGGAGGGGAAAACACAATTACCATAACTGTCAATATAAATGGGATGAATTCACTCATAAAACAGAAGTGAATAGCAGAATGAATTAAAAACCAGAATTCAACAATATGTTGTTTACAAGAACACACTTGAAGAAGAGAAACACACACAGATTAAAAATTAGTAGAGGAGCAGAATCAATTATACTTCAGCTGAGGGAAAAAAAAAAAAACAAAAACATGAACAGTGATCATGAACTCAGACAAAGCAAAAACAAAAATAGGTCTAATTAAAAGAGATAAGCAGGGGAACTACATTTTGCTAAAAGGTACCAAGGATGAGGAATTAATATCAATACTAAACATGTATGCACCAAATAGTATAGCATTTAAATTCTTAAAGGAAAAGTTAAATAAGTTACAGGAGGAAATAAACAGTAAAACTATACTAGGGGGTACCTCAACTTTCACTCTCAGAACTAGATAAATCCAATTATAAAATAAACAAGAAAGAAATTAAGGAGATGAATAGAATTTTAGAAAAATTAGATATGATAGACTTCTGGAGAAAACTGAATGAAAATAGAAAGGAGTATATCTTTTTTTTTCTCATCTGTACAGGGCACCTTCACAAAAATCAACTATATATTAGGTAACACATAATAAACACCTTACAATCAAATGTAGAGAAGCAGAAATATTAAATATATCCTCATAAAGCCAATTACAAGCAGCTCTCCTGAGGATTGCTGCTGTGAATAAGTTTAAGGATCTAATTGCATAGTATAGTGAATTCTATATTTATTCAGCAATGAACTAAAGTATAACATTCATAACAGCATACCATTCACAATAACATAACAATTTATTACGAAGGTGGCCACATAGTCTTAAACAAAGCATATCAATCAGCATATCTCATAGTCATCTTTAAGAGGTAACAGAAAACACTAACACCATCTACCCATAGGATACAGTAAGTTACAATCTCCTCAGTCAAAACAAAGTATCCAAGTAAAGTACTCTTTCATCTTGACTTGAAGCTGGCTTCCAATTTACCTTAAGCCAATCATCCTTAAGGGGTAGCAGAAAGTACAAGCCCAATCCATCCTTAGGTCATAGTAAGTTACAGTATCATCAGTCAATACAGAATATCCAAGTAAAGTGCTCTTTCATCTTAACTTGAGGCTGACTTCCAAACCCCATGTCTCCTTTGCCATGGCCTGACCACTCCCAACTCTTGCCTGGATTCACATGTAGGCAGCTCTCTGCTCCCTTTCCATATCTCTGCTCATGGCAACTTTTCCACTCCAAGCTTTTCACAGTTTCTGTTTCTAGAAAGACAAAACTTAACACAGGTACAACAATATTTACACACATTAAGCTTAACAGAGGTACAACAATATTTACACACATTACCAGCACTATTATCTCAATTCACTTTCTGTCTGACAGTAACATAAATCAACAGACAAGGCTTCTGTCTGAGAAATCAAACAAATCAATAATAAAGTCCTCTTTCAGGATTTCTGTAACAATGGCAAAGTCCTCTTTCAGGACTTCTGTCTAATAACAACAGACCGGGTGCTTCTGTCTGACAGAACAACAGAGTGCTACAGAGTGACAACATCACAAACATTCTCTCTCTCAGAAAGCAACACAGATCGCCAGAGCACCAAAGTCACAAGCATTGTGTCTTGCAGTTCTGCCTGCTCCCAGCTCTTCTCAAGCTTTTCTATTCTCTGCTCCTCCCTGTTCCATCATTTCTGTTCCATTCTTTTGGCAAATTCCTCCCACCACAAGTTCCATATGATTACATTAGGCCTATTAAGGGCAGGGAAGGTCTTCAAATTCCCTTAGGTCTATTAAGGGCAACATAATGAATACTGTTTCCAACAAAGACTCTTGATACAATCAAAGGCAAGGCTCCGCAGCACTTGAATAGCTGAAATAAGCTGCAAAATACGACTTTGCTTGCCATTACAATCCTATTCAGACTACAATACATTAAAAATTAAAATAAAGGGCTGTGGAAACATAGATTAAAAATTAACTGACAACTAAAGAATGAGCAGGTCAAAGAGCAAATCATACAAACAATAATTTCATTAAAGAGAAAGCAACAATGAGACAACATACAAAATTTATGGGATGCAGTCAAAGCAGCACTTAGGGGGACATTTATGTCTTTAAATACTTACAATTAAAAAAAAAAACTTAGAAAAAGAACAAATTAAAAATACCCAATTAACCACCAAATTGGAAATCCTGAAAATCAAAAGAAAGGTTAATAAAATTGAAAGTAAAATGATCATTGAACTAATAAATAAAACTAGGAGCTTGTTTTATTTTAAAAAATCAATAAAATAGGGAAACTCTTGGTTAATCTGATTTTTTTAAAAGAAGAAAACCAAATTACTAATATCAAAAATGAAAAGAGTGAATTTCATCAATAGTAAACTTGAAATTAAGGCAATAATTAGGAGCTGTTTTGTCCAATTATATGCCAATCAATCCAACAATCTAAGTGAAGTGGATGAATATCTACCAAAATATAAATTGCCCAGATTAACAGAAGAAATAGAATACTTAAATACTCCTATCTTAGAAAAAGAAATTGAACAAGCCATAAATGAACTCCCTAAGAAAAATTCCCCAAAACTAGATGAATTTACAAGTGAATTCTACTAAACATGTAAAGAACAATTTATTCCTGTACTATATAAACTATTTGGAAAAATAGGTAAAGGAGTCCTACCAAATTCATTTTATGACACAAACATGGTGCTGATACCTAAATCAGGAGGAGCAAAAACATAAAGAAAATTATAGACATTCCCTTAATGAATATTGATGCAAAAAATTTAAATTAAATACTAGCAAGGAGAATACAGTAATATATAACAAAGTGCTATCACAAAGAGCACCACGTGTTCAATACCCCATAATCCTTGAACATGTGCTGGTTCACAGGGGACAGAAACACATGCTCAGGTGCCTCTTGACCCAGCCTGAGGTAGATTTTATGCCAGGAATTCAGAGCTGGTTTAATATTAGGAAAACTATCAGTGTAATTAACCATACCAAAAAAAAAAAAAAAACAACAAAAATCATAAATTATCTCAATAGATGCAGAAAAAAACTTTTGTCAAAATACAACAGTCATTTCTGTTAAAAACATTAGAATGCATAGGAATAAATGCAGCTTTCCTTAAAATGATAAGTAGTATCTATCAAAACCATCAGTAAGCATTATTTGTAATGGAGATAAGCTAGAAGCCTTCTCAGTAAGATTAGAGAGGAAGCAAGAATGGGCATTATCACCACTATTATTCAATATTGCACTAGAAATGCTAGCTATAGGAATAAGAGAAGAAAAAGAAATGGAAGGAATTAGAACAGTCAATAAAGAAATAAAACTATCATTATTTGCAGATGATATGGTATACCTAGAGAATCCTAGAGAATCAACTAAAAAGCCAGTTGAAACAATTAACTTCAGCAAAGTAGCAATATGTTAAATAAACCCATATAAATCATCAGCATTTCTATATTTTACCAACAAAGCCCAGGAGTCTGGGCTAGATAATAATTCTGTCTTTATAATTCTAAATTATACTTTATTATTATATTATATTCTAATTATATGATATTTATATAATATAATTATATTGTATTTTATTATAATTTATAATAATTTTCCATTCTGTCTTTTGACAGAAAATTTTCATTTAAAATAACTATAGACAATATAAAATACTTGAGAGTCTCCCTGCCTAGATGACCCCAGGAACTATATGAACACAATTCTGAAACACTTTTCACACAAATGAAGACAGGTGTAAGTAATTGGAAAAATTTTCATTGTTCATGGGAAGGCCAATATAATAAAAAGGACAATACTGTCTAAGTTGATTTATTTATCCAGTGCCATTCCAACAAAACTACGGATCCCGCCGTACCAGGCTAGCTCCTATACATACCTCTCCAGTTGCCTCTATGACTCTGGTCGCCCCCACGACATCGCCTCCACGAACCCCTTGGAGAGTTCCTTTCCAGTTGCCTCAATGAACCCCAGTCGCCCCCACAACCCTTGGGAGAGTTTGCTCCTCCTGAATAGACAAAGGAGCCCCACACCAAGGTGTAGTGTATAGTCTTGTTGTTCATTCTTTTCCTTGTTCACAAACTCCTCTTTTCCCCTTTTCCTCACCCCCCCCCCCGTTCACCTCACCTCCTCCTTTTATCCCCTTTCCCCCAACTCTGTTCCCCCATGTGCCTCAGCAACAGGCTCCTTACGGGAGGGGAGTGCTCCCCTGTTAGTACCATGTGCTCAATACCCCATAATCCTTGAACCTGTGCTGGTTCATGGCGGACAGAAACACATGCTCAGGTGCCTCTTGACCCAGACTGAGTTGCCCTGTCATTTGCCTGAGTTCTCTGTGAGTTCTCAGAGTTTGGGTAAAGTCTTAAAGGGCTCTTACACAAAACTACCAAAAATTATTTTGTAAAGCTAGGAAAAATAATAACAAAATCCATCTGGAAGAACAAAAGGTCAAGAATGTTAAAGGAATCCATGAAAAAAAATGTGAAGAAAGATGATCTAGCAGTATCAGATTTCAAATTGTATTACATAACAGTTTGGTACTGGTGAAGAAATAGTAGCAAATTAGTGGAACAGATTAGGTGCACAAAACACTGTAGTAAATGACCATGGTCATCTAGCATTTGATAAATCCAAAGATTCAAACTTTTCAGATAAGAACTCACTATCTGACAAAAATTGCTGAGAAAACTGTTTGCCTCAGTTCCTCATCTGTAAAATGAGCTAGAGAAGAAAATGGCAAACCACTCCCACATTTTTTGCCAAGAAAACCCAAAATAGGGTCATGAAAAGTTAGATAAAATTGAAATGACTGAACAACAACAGTAGGTATATACCAACATCTCACACTGTGTATACCAAGATAAGGTCAAAATGAGTTCTTTATTTGGACATAAAGGGTGATAACACAAGCAAATTTGAGGAACACAGAAAATTTTACCTGTCAGATCTATGGATAAGGAAAGAATTTATGATAATAGATATATGATATAATGATATCATTTAAATAATGACATGATATGAAATGGATAATTTTGGTCATGTTAAATTAAAAAGTTTTTTTTCACAAACAAAAGTGATGCAACCAAGATTAGGAGGAAAGTAGGGAACTGGTGAAATTTTTTTTTTTTTAGATTTTTCTTTTTGCTTTTTGGAGGGAGGAAGATAGGGCAGTTGGGGTTAAGTGACTTGCCCAAGGTCACAGGGCTAGTATTTTTGTGTTAAGTGTCTGAGGCAGGATTTGAACTCAGGTCCTCCTGATTCCAGGGTCATTGTTCTATTTACTATGCCACCTAGCCTCCCCCACTGGTGAAATTTTTTTAACCACGGATTTCTCTGATAAAGTCATTGTTTCTCAAATATATAGAGAAATGCATAAAATTTATAAGATTATGAGTCATTCTCCAATTCATAAATGGACAAAGGATATGAATGGGCAATTTTCAGAAGAAGAAGTCAAAACTACCCATAGTCATATGAAAAAATGCCCTACATCACTATTGATTAAAAACACAAATTAAAACCACTCTGAGGTACTACTTCACACCTGCCAGATTGGCTAATATAACAGAAAAGGAAAAAGATTAATATTGGAGGGAATTTCGAAAAATAGGTACACTAATGCAGAGTTAGTGGAGTTGTGAACTGATTCAATTATTCTGCAGAACAATTTAGAACTATGCCCAAAGGGCTATAAAACTGTGCACACCCGTCGACCCAACAAAACCACTACTAGATCTGTATCCCAAAAAGATAAAAGAAAAAGGATCTATATGTATGATTGTGGTGACAAAGAATTGGAAATTGAGGGCATGTCCATTAATTGGGGAATGATTGAAAAAGTTGTGGCATATGATCGAGATGGAATACTATTGTGTTATAAGAGATGACAAGCAGGATGGTTTCAGAAAAACCTGGGAAGACTTATATGAACAGATTCAAAATCAAGTGAGCAGAATCAGGAGAATGTTGTACACAGTAATAGAAATATTTTATGATCATCAATTGTGAATGATTTAGCTATTCTTAGTAGTACAATGATCCAAGACAATTCTGAAGGACTTATGATGAAAAATGCTATCAACTTCTAGAGAAAGAATGGATGGAGTTTGAAAATGCAGATCAAAGCTTACCTTTTCTTTTCTTTGTCTTTAAAAAACAAAACAAAACAACAGTGCTAACATGGAAATATGTTTTGTATGACTTCATGTGTAAATTCTATAACATATTATTCGCCTTCTCAAGGAGGTGGAAGGGGAGGGATAATTTGCCTTCTTTCCCCAGTTGTGATTTAAGTATATAATCTGTGCTTTTACTTCAGCTAAGAAAACATTCCTCACTCTGAAACTGAATAATTATACTACTTGATTACTGACTCTCCCATCTCAGGTCACTCTCCATCAGCATTCTCAGGTTAGAGACTAGCTCAATAAAAATCCTGTTAACAGTAGGATTTATATTTAGAGTTGGAAGAAATGTTAGGGTTCAATTTAGTTAGCTCCCCTGATTTTATAGATGCATGAAAGGTGAAAATAGAAGCAGGCAATTGAAGTCTGTAAAAGAGTGGTCTGATGCTCTAAGAATAGTGTCAAGAAGGGTTACAACCAAAGGAAAAACTGAAGATGGTAATGCATGCTGCAGCTTTAAAACTATAAGACTGGAGCAGTACTGTTCTCTCTCCTAGTGGTATCCAGGGGTTCCCTGGCTGAGTGGCATCATGCAGTTATTGGGGAAGGACCTGAGGGCACCTTCCCCTCCTTTTAGGTCATGTGTCCTGAGAAATGGACTTGGGATTTTGGTCTTATCTAGTCAGTGCTTTTTTAGTAAGTACAGGTAGTGAAGTCCCAGACCTGGAAATTTGAGCCACAGTGATATTGGAGCCCAGGATTCTAGGCTGGATGTTGCAACCTGTCTAGCAGTGAAACCCTGAGGACCCTGGTCATAGAGAGAAGACCACAAGGGGATTTTGACCTTGGAGCTTGATGGGACTAATAGTACAGAGGAACTGTGAACCAAATCTTTCTCCCTTTCCCACAGAAGGGAAGGAGGGAGGTATAGAGGGATTATACTCCAAGGTATTGGTGAGGTGAGAGGAATGTTTATATTTGGTTTTGCCATTCCTTTGAAGTAAATGTTTCTTTGTAAAAAATTAATCTGACTGGGCAGAGCCAAGATGGCAGTGTAAAAATAGGAAAACTCTGGGTGCTCCCCCCATAACCACCTATAAAATATGACTCTAAACAAACTTTAGAACCCACAAAGTGACAGAGAGAAACAAACCTCCCATTGAAGGCAGCCTGGCAGCCGAACAGGAAGGGTCCATCTCAGCTGGGAGCAGAACCCAGTTCTGTGAGCCTGCAGTTTTAGCCCCAGGGTGGCTACAACCAGTCACCTGCTGGAGGGACTTTGGGAGAGTGGATCACCAACAGCTGTGGTGATTTCCAGAATTATCAACCCATAAATGCCAAAGAAAAAGCGAGAGGTCAGTGTAGACTTTGCGAACAGGGAGTCTGGGAGTGCAGTCTGGCCTTTGCCCCCTGAGGGAGAAGTGGCTGAGGTGTGCATGGTTGCTGCCACATGGCTGCTTCAGAGCTCCTGGTTTACAGATTGTAGGGGGACCAAGCAACCATTCCAAGGGGTAATCGCTCTTGCTTTAACCTGCTTGGATCCGGATTGCTATCTAGGGTAGAGGTCCTGGGGTGTGTAAACAAGTGCCAGAGCCAGTGGAGGCTTCAAAGAGGGCAGCCAACTAATAGGGCAACTAATTTGGGACAGAGCTCTCCTCTCTGGAAGCAGAGTTCTACTGTGACAAAAAGCTCAAAAGTCAAGTAATTGAGTGGCAACATGAACAAGCAAAGGAAGCAAAGCAAGCACAGCAATCAAACATTAGATTCCTTTTTTTGGGACATAAAGGATCAAAGCATGGAACAAGAGGAAAACAATGAAGTCAGAACTCCTGCACCAAAAGCTTCCAAGAAAAATGTGAATTGGTTACAGGCCATAGAGGAACTTATGAAGGATTTTGAAAACCAAATAAGAGAAGTGGAGGAAAAATTGGGAAGAGAAATGAGAATGATGCAAGAAAACCGTGAAAAGAGAGTCAATAACCTGACTGAAGAAAATAACACCTTAAAAAATAGACTAACCCAAATGGCAAAAGAAGCTCAAAAAGCCAATGAGAAGAAGAATGCCTTAAAAAGCTGAATTTGCCAGATGGAAGAAGACTCTCCAAAGCTCACTGAAGAGAATAATTCCTTCAGAATTAGATTGGAACAAATGGAAGCTAGTGACTTTATGAGAAATCAAGATACTATTAAACAGATCCAAACAAATGAAAAATAGAAGGCATTGTGAAATGTCTCACTGGAAAAACCACTGACCTGGAAAATGATCCAGGAGAGAGAATTTAAAAATTACTGGACTATCTGAAAGCCATTATCAAAAAAAGAACTTAGAAATCATACTTCAAGAAATTCTCAAGGAAAATTGCCCTAATGTTTTAGACCCAGAGGACAGAATAGAGGTTGAAAGAATTCACTGATCACCTCTTGAAAAAGATCCCAAAAAGAAAACTCCAAGGAATATTATAGCCAGGTTCCAGAGTTCCCAGATCAAGGAGAAAATATTACAAGCAGCCAGGAAGAAACAATTTGAATATTGTGGAAACACAATCAGGATAACACAGGATCTGGCAGCTTTACACTGAGGGATCAGAGGGCTTGGAATATGATATTCTGGAGGGCAAAGGAGCTGGGATTAAAACCAAGAATCACCTACCCAGCAAAACTGAGTATCATGTTCCAGGGGAAAATTTGGTCATTCAATGAAATAGAGGACTTCCAAGCATTCTTGATGAAAAAACCAGAGTTGAATAGAAAATTTAACATTCAGATACAAGAAGCAAGAGAATCATGAGAAAGTAGACAGGGAAAAGAAATCATAAGGAACTTATCAAAGTTGAACTATTTACAGTCCTACATGGAAAAACGATAATTGTAACTTATGAAACTTTTCTCGGTATGAGAATTGTTGAAGGGAATATAAATGTGTGTGTGTGTGTGTGTGTGTGTGTGTGTGTGTGTGTGTGTGTGTTTATATAGGAAGGTATATGGGCATATGAATACATATGTGAGTGTTTGTATATATGTGTACAGGTATACATAGACAGAGGGCACAGGACTAACTGAATAGGAAGGGATGATAATTAAAAGGTGAAACTGAGAGGTGAGAGAGGAATATAATGAGAGGAGATAGGGAGAGACAGAATGGGGTAAATTAATCTCATATAGAAGAGGTGAGGGAAAACTGTTACAATGGAGGGGAAGAACAGGAAGGCAAAAGGGTCAAACTTACTCTCATTGAATTTGGCTTAGGGAGGGAATGACATACACACTAAATAGGGTAACTTGCCCTACAGAGGGGGAAAGGGGATGAGAAGGGGGATGATGGATGGGAGGGCAGATGGGAGGGGGAGGGAAGTTGGAAGCACACACTTGTGAAAAGGGACAGGGTCAAAGTAGAGCATAGGACAAGTGGGGGGTAGGATAGGATGGAGGGAAATATAGTCAGTCTTTCACAATATATCCATTATGGAAATGTTTTGCATGGCTACACATGTATAACCTATATTGAATTGCTTATCTTCCCAGTAAGGGTGGGTAATAAGGGAGGAAGGGAAAGAATCTGGAATTCAAAGTTTTAAAATCAAATGTTTAATAAATTTATTATTATTATTTTTTACATGTAACTGGGCAATAAGATATACAGGGACTGGGGTATAGAGATCTATCTTGCCCTACTGGAAAGGGGAAATGGGGGAAGATATAGGAGAAAATTTGTAACTCAAAATCTTGTAGAAATGAATTATGTAAACTAAAAATAAACATAATATTTAATTTAAAAATTAATCTGTTAAGCAGTTAAAGGAACTGGGGTGGTTTGACTCTCCAAATTGGGGGAACATAGTCAATGGGGTTTGAGTTAATGGCAGAGATAAGGGACCTCCTAAGGGTACCAGAGAACCTTGGAGGAGGGGTAAAATGTAACATATTGGCCTTTAGGCCTGGGGGACAGAGAACCAAAGTTATAAACTCATGAAGTGGGTACTGAAAGCTTTACTCTTTCCCTCAGAAAACTGGTCTCCAAATGCCCAGTATTCTAGTTCAGGGGTGGGGAACTCTCTAGGTCCTCAAGTGTGGCCCTTTGACTGAATCCAAACTTCACTGAACAAATCCCGTTAATAAAAGAATTTGTTCTGTAAAACTTGGACTCAGGGGGCGGCTAGGTGGTGCAGTGAATTTGAGTGCCGGCCCTGGAATCAGAAGGACCTGAGTTCGGAGCCAGCCTCCGACACTTAATCCACACAAACAAAAAACCTAGCCATGTAACCTTGGGCAAGTTACTTAACCCCAATTGCCCTAAAGGGGCGGCTAGGTGGCGCAGTGAGTAAGAGCGCCGGCCTCGGAGTTTGGATGACCCGAGATCAGATCCGGCCTCAGAAAATGAGCACCCACGCATAAATAATGACTAGCCATGTAACCTTGAGCAAGTTACTTAACCCCAATTGCTTTAAAAAAAAAAAAAAAACTTGGACTCAGTCAAAAAGCTGCACCCAAGGACCTAGAAGGCCACTTGTGGCCTCAAGGCTGCAGGTTTCCCATCCCTGCTCTAGTAGTTTCATAAAATGAGGAAATGAACTTAGTTTGACTTGGTCTATTAATCTGACACCAAGGAAATGGGGCTGTTTAGCTTAAAGAAGACATTTAGGAAAGATGTGATATTTGTCTTGAGGTATTTGAAGGACTGTCATGTGGATGCAGGTTCTAGGTCTCAGAATTCAAAATTAAAACAATGAGTGGAAGTGATGGAATTGGGATCTGGACCCCTAAAAGGAAAAGACCATGTCTTTGGGATCTGGACCCCAAAGTCCCAGATCTCTGGCATTCACCTGAGGCACCTGTCCCATCCTGTCCCAGATCAGAATAAGAGAAGGGAGTGTTGGAGAATAGTAGGGAATTTGAGTCACTCTCCCCTACCTGGTGAAAAGAAGGAGGAGGGAGGGGCAGTGCCTCAGCTGCCTCTGAGCACCATGTAGCTCACCCAGAAAGCCTGGAAGTATCACCCAGGTTCAGCCATATATGGGTTAAGGCAGTAAGAAGCCAGCCAGCTTCTGAATTTGGGGATGCTGATTCTCTGTATAAAGTAATTTGGAAATGCATTCAACAAAATTGAAGTTACCTTATTGGTAATGGGTTTGTTTCAAGTTTCAGTTTACCAATTTGATTCTGCCCATTCAGAGCAGTCCTCAGGGCTAGACAAATGGCATAGCCCACATCAACTCTAAGGGTATTTCTTTTTTTTTTCCTTGATTTTCAAATTTCCTTTACTTCCTTCCCCCCTCCCCTCACGACAGCATATAGTACAGTATAGGGTCTGCAAATGCATTCATATTAGACATTATTCCAATTACAAAGGCATATTGTACTAGGTGGGATGAAAGATGGTAAGGAAGAAATAAAACCAAACAATGAGAAAAACAAGATCATTTAGTTTGCTTCCATCAGGATTCAGGCTCAGTTCTTAATAGTTATATCTCTGGATGGCGCATTTCTCACTTTCTTGAGTCATTCGGGATTAACTTATATCACTGCATTGCTGAAAAGAGTCCTGTCTGTCATAGTTGGTCGTCACAGATATGGTATGTCTGTGATTGTATACAAATTTCTTCTGATTCTACTCTTCTCACTCAGCATCAGTTTGTATAAGTCTCTCCAGGTAATTATGAAATCCGTCACCTCCTCATTTCTTATAGCACAATAAAATTCCATTACATTCATATACCACAACTTGTTTAGTCATTCCCTCTAAGGGTATTTCTAAGAGAACTTTAAGGGTAGGTAGGGTGAATGGGGAGCTCCTTCTTTGGGGTCCCTGTCAATCCCCCTTTAATTTGTAAACTTGCCAAAAAACTTGTTTGGGTTATGGAGTTCCTAAACAATGAACTTGGCTTGCTGAGAATTTGCAAGTACATAGAAATGATCTCTAATGACTGGTTTTTACACCAGCTCAAATTTAAATTTGAGATGTAAATCCAGGTAAATTTTCCCCTAAGCTGTGATTAGTGAAAACTTGCTGTTTAAGGTAAAAGGTCTTGGCACTGTAACTGATTTTATTTTGAATTGTCTGATGGATCATAATAATCCATCCATAATCAGTAATCAGTAATCCACCATCTGAGAGAAATGCCACAAACTACATAGAGAATGTGAGACAGGTGGAGGTCCATGTTGGGAAAAGCTGAGAGAACAATTTTAGCCTTAGTCTAAGATGGTATCCTCTTGGCTCAGTTTCTCCATTGTGTTCCTTTGAAAAGCAATGTTATCCATCCCTGGCTAATCTTGAGTTTGGCTATGCGGTAGAATTGATATTGCATAGTTGGAAAACTGCGAATCATCTGAATTCTAAGGATATTTTATCCTATCATACTTGGTATAAATCTTGTCCCTGCTTTTATTCTTTTATAGCAAATTTCTATAATAAAAACAAGTGGTCAGTAAAAGATAAGTACAATGCAAGTGTGTGAGATCTTGCTGTTTTGACCTGAATGTGTAGTCATTCCACATCCCCAAACAACTGAAATTAAATAAGAAACATCTTCAGTTTGGTTTGGGGAAAAGAATTTCAGTGCCATTAATTTTCTTAGATGGAGGTAACCTATTTGGCCTTGTCATTACTTAAGTATCCTCCCAAGTCTTTTGTTATAATTGGAATGAAAATCAGTTTCCAGGAAATTCATTTGTGTAATTATTGAATCCAGGGGTGGAAAACTTTTACCTGCAAAAGTATTATAACTTCCCAATAGCATCAGATCTTCCTAAAGGAATTGGAATCAGAGTGGAAACTTTTGAGACAGTAACAAGATCAAATAATTCTATTTTCCTTTGTTTTCTTCCATTCTAACATCACTTTTACTTCTCCCTATATTTGGGCCCTACATATTAAACTAGCTTGTCACTCTTGCTCACAAGATTTGTGTCTTCCAGACTACAGATCATTCACCTACAATTGGTAGCAAACAGTGGATACCACCTATGCCCACCCAAGCATCCCCTGGAGGCAGCCTATGCTCAGTTTCAGTGAACCTCCTCTCTGGGATGCCCCTTGCCAGCAGGAAGTAGTTTCAGAAGCTGAGGCCTTCACCCCTTACCCTAAAAGATTTTGGATCCCATTTGTTTGAGAGGAGAATGATGGGGATGGGACCTAAAAAGAAAAGACCATCATGTCTTTGGGATCTGACCCCAAAGCCCCTGGATCCAGATCTCTGGCATCCCCCTGAGGCACCCAGTCAACAATCCTTTTAACTACCCTTTCACTGTTGCTCTCCAGCCCCTTAACTCCCTCATTTATCTACACTTGGCTCACCCCAGGCTACCTACTACTCCTTAATACCACCCATATCTTCCCACAGTCTTTCTGTATAAAATATCAATTTTACCCTCATCAAATGCTCAGATTCTTAAAATCTGGGCCTGCTTGTAATGGCATCAGAAACAGTACAGACTCACTAGGACTCTTGCCCACCCCAACCTGTGTCTTAATAAATTCACTATTTTGGGTGGTTAGGTGGCGCAGTGAGTAGAGTGCCGGCCCTGGAGTCAGAAGGACCTGAGTTCGGATCCGGCCTCAGACAACAGCACACACAAACAAAAAAAATCTAGCCGTGTGGCCTTGGGCAAGTTACTTAACCCCAATTGCCCTCCAAAAAGGGAAAAAATTCACTATTTGGACAGAAAGAAAGTTTGTGTGGTCCAGTTCTTTTGAAGCAGACCCTCTCCCTGTACCCTTGCATTTTGGGTTTTCCAGCACCCCTGGACTGCAACAGAAATCAAAGAAAGGAACATTTTGGTTAAATATAAGTGTAGTATTGGGGGTGCCCCTTCTTTCGTGTGAGTCCCCAAGAAAAGTTATTCTAGGTTTAATGTGTTCTGTGGGTCTGCATACTTACAACCATAGCTCAGAAGTTTTTACTGATGGTTTTACTTTTATTTGCCAGTCATATATAATTAGTTCTGAAATGGACACTCTCGGACAGAATCACCAGGCCAAGACCATCAATAATCGAATTCAGGAAGCGTTTATTAGCTGGCCAGAGGCAGTCCTAGGAAAAGTCCCAGGAGCTGCACTGAACCCCAGTAGACACACAGTTTAAATAGTCCAAAAGCTACCATCGTATCAGGGGCAGGTTGGTCGGGCAGGATATGGGGCGGGGGCACTCTTAGATAACGCAGGTTGTTCAATGACCGAAGGGAGGATTCTTGGGTTTACAAGGCTTACTACTTTAGCCGGATGAGATAAGAGTGGGCTGGGGCACACTGAGTTTCGATAACCTAGCGGAATGCAGGATTCTTGGGTTTGGTCGGATGAGGTCAGGGTGGGCTGGGGCACACTGAGTTTCGATAACCTAGAGGAATGGAGGATTCTTGGGTTTGCAAGAATTCAGGATACAAAGATGGGCCCCTCCTAGGCCAGTGAAATGTCAAGGCATACTACTTCAGTTCAAAGCAACATATTTTAGTGAAATAACTTAGCAATAAAAGTAGCAATCGAACATTACTTCAGTAAGCCTCAGTGTACTCTTCAACAGATATGTAGTTGGTGGGAAGAGTATATCCTCTTAGGTATCACACATTAGGAAGCATAGATGTGGGATCACATATATAGGGAATCACTATAGTCATGGTGGGTGAGTATTGGTTGTGTTATTGTGTTGCTTTGCTAGGCCTGCCCCACCTCTCTATTGTTCCCCATTTCCCTTCCTCTCCACTAGATTCTCACTACTACTGCCTACTTAGCTGTAGTCTTCATCTGAGATGCTACTTCTTCCTCAAAAAGAGAAGAAATTGGCTCAGCCATCTGTCTCTCTTTTATTAGATTTTACTCCAGAACCAGAGTTTTAATTATCTTAGCATGTCCACAGCAAGTTATTGTACTCAGAACATGTAGTTTTTCTTCTGTCAGCTCTGGGATTCTTGGTCCTAGTGATGAGATTCAAATAGAGCAGTCACTGAGAAGCCCATTATCTCAAGTACAACTTACAGTCACAGTATCTCAGAGACAATGAAATTCAAGTAGGCTGATCGATGAAATACAACTCCTCCTCTAGACCACCCTTAGATTCCTCCCACAGCCTTCTGTTTATAAGACCACATCTTGGTTACATGTTGGTGAGAGCACCATAGAATGACCTAGCACAGGCTTCCTCTGTGTCCACTAGAAGCAAACTTTTAATAAATTTTACTTTTCTTTGGCTGATGTAAGACTTGAATTCATTCGACAGGACCTGGTGTGTTGGTATTTTGGGGTCTCCAGAGCAATCCTAACCCTCTTTATGGGTAACCTCTTCAAGAGTGTTCTTGCATCACTTCTTCTGACCACCATGTGAGCATTTGCCCTGTGTGAGTTGTCCATAAAATAGTCTTTTTGGCAAGTATACATTTTGCATTTGAACTATATAGCCAGCCCATTGGAGATGTGTTCTCTGAAGCAGAGTTTGAATGATTGGCAGTTTAGTTTGAGTTAAGTGGTGGGGTATCGGCTCTGGGAACTCCCTTGAACTTTCCTTGAATCTTCCTACTTGATGGGGCCTGAGGCCATAAGCCTTTCATTTTCGATAGACCCAAATCTCTGTTACTCTTAAACTAGCCTAGCTCTCCAATGTGTGTTATCCCCAGGGGGCCTTCAGCTATTTCCCACTCTTAGTCTCATTCCTGGAGTCTGACCCCTGTCTCCTCAACACTCTCCACAAACCCCTCCTCTAGACCATCTCTAGATCACTCCCACAGTCTTTCTGTATATAATATCCATCTTGCCTCCATGAAGGGGCTGAGTTTCAGTCTAGAACAGACCCAGTCTATGTCAGATTGTTCTGGACCACTGGTCAATACAAGGGTCCCAATACTTAGCCTCCTTAAGAGTCTACCTATTATGGTGAATCTTAGATAAAGCTTGTTTTACTTTGGCTGAGAGAAGGTTTGAGTCAAATTCATTTGGCAGGACATGGAGTGTCAGTATTTTGGCGTCCTGAGCACCCCTAAACTCCAAACCTCAACTAAGGACTTCAGTGTTTAGTCCCTTATCCTGCCAAGTGATCTTCAGAATCTTCCTAAGACAATTCAAATGGAAGCGATTCAGTTTCCTGGCATGGTGCTGGTATACTGTCCAGGTTTCACAAGCATACACCAATGAGGTCAGCACAATGACTCCGTAGACCTTCAGTCTGGTGGTCAAGCTAATACCTCTTCTCTCCCATTTTTTCCTTCTGAGTTTCCCAAACACTGAACTAGCTCTGGCAATGTGTGCTTCAACCTCATCATCAATGTGTACATCCCTGTGAAGTATACTACCAAGGTAAATGAACTTATCCACAACATTCAAAACTTCTCCATTTGCTGCAGCCAATGGTTCTACATATGGATGGTGAGGTGATGGCTGATGGACCCGTGTCCTTTTGGTATTAATTGTTAGCCCCAAAGGAGCACAAGCAGCAGAGAATTGATCCTGATAATCATTTATTATCAATTTAATAACCTCAATAAGGACTAGAGCCTGAACTAATCAACCAGAAGAAGAGCCTGGATCTAAACAGCTTCTTTGTTCTCTGAGTAAACTCAGAAAATACCTCTTCCTATATCAACAAGTCTAGATGGGCTGACTTTATCACCATTAAGGATGAGGCCCTTAACCTGAGACACTACCTTGAGCAATGGGGCTTTTTCTTTCCTTAATATTTTTTGGACATATACTATGTTATGGCATATTAATGGTAAAGAAAATACAGATGTCCTGGGTCATCATTTCAATTGATACTTTGTCGACTCTCTTATCCTATTATATTTACCACCTATTCAATTAAGAAAATTCCTTTTTCATACCATGATTAAACATTTATGGGGATCATAAATTTGAGTGACACAGCCACCCTGAATTGGGATGGTTCTAAAATGTATTTAAGTCTTCTCATTCTTTTGTTCAGTCAGATTTTATCTGGATCCATACATGTATGTATTAGGTTAGCTTTAAGAGAATAAATAATATAAATCTATGTCACCTATCCTGTTTGCCTCTTTTAACCAAATCTTCAGGTCTGACAATCATACTTTGTTGCATGTCAGCTTCAGAGGCTTCACTGAATACACAGTCATCTGCAAACAGAAAATTAAGCACCAACACTCTCTCCACTTTGGTCTTGGATTGTAGCCTTTTCAAGTTGAAGAGGTTTTGAGTGCCATTAGGTTCCTTACAGGTGGCCAAGTGAAGGAACGAGTAGGAGAAGGTCTGAACAAAAGCTTAGACAGAGTCACTAGATGTCTATTGTTTCCTCTTCAAATCCTTTGTTCTAAATTTAGGTCTCTCCCTTCAAAGGTGACTGGCCTCAAATCTTCCAGGCTTGGAGCTGCCCTCTGCAGGGGATCTTCCTCACCTTAAAAGCTCTCTGAAAGTGGATTGGGATGCCTCAGGAAGAAAAAAGTAAACTTCTTTAGCAGGTGTCTTCAAGTGGAGTGTTGGTGGCCACTTTTCAGTGATGCTGTGGGATGAGTTTCTGTTTTGTTACAGGTTGGACTAGATATAGGAGGATTATATAGCAGGCTCTTAGTAAATGTTTGATGTATTGTTTCAGATGTTCAGTGTTCAGGTAAGTGATGAACCTGAGTGAGGGCTGATTTTCCTCTGGATAGGGACAAAGGGTAATGCTAATGTTGCTGCAATAACCTATGTTAATGAACTAGGCCAGATAGTGGGAAGGTAATGAGCACATATATGTATATATAGCCTACTATGAGCTAGGTTCTATGCTAAGCACTTTTTATAAGTCATCTCATTTGAGACTTACAACAACCGTTTGAGGTGCTAGTTATTATCCTTCCCTTTTTATTGTTGTTTTTCAGTCATTTCAGTTGTTTGACTCTTTGTGACCCCATTTGGGGTTTTCTTGGCAAAGATGCCAGAGGGGTTTGCCATTTCCTTTTCCAGCTCATTTTACAGATGAATAAACTGAGGCAAACAGGGTTAAGCAAGTCATCCAAGGCTGTTGAGGTTTAAGGGGTGCTTGGGACCCCAAAATACTGACATGCCAGGTCCTGCCTGAATGAATTCAACCCAAGCCTTCTTTCAGCCAAAGTAAAAGATCAGCCATATTCAGTAGACTCTTAAGGAGTCTGAGCATTTGTGACGCTTCTGTTGACAAGTGGGCCAGATAGAATCTGAGCTAGATTGAATCTGAGTGCCTTCATGGAGGCAAGATGGATCTTATATACAGAAAGCCTGTGGAAGGGATCTAGAGGTGGTCAAGTAGTCTGAGTGACTGGAGGAAGGGTCCAGGGAAGGTCTTGATGGGAGTGGCCAGTAGGTGGGGTGACTGGAGGTCACAAGCCAGGAACCAAGAGAATGGGATTAAGGGTGAGAAATAGCTGAAGGCTATTTGGAGATAATAGACAATGGAGGGCTAGGGTAGGTTAAGGGTAATAGAAGGTTTATGACCTCAGGTGAATGTTGATCCAGTGGGAAGATTCCAGGAGAATTCAAGGGGAATCCCAGAGTCTATTCCCCGTCAAACAAATGGGGTCCAAATTCTTTGGGGGTAAGGGGTGAAGGTCTTGCTTTGGGCTTGTACCCTGTCAAGGCCAAATACCCTGTCTGAGGCCAGATTTGAAATCAGGTCTTCTGACTCCAGGCCAGAACTCTACCAGACCAGCATCTGCTTCTGGGAGAGCACTAAGATTGGAGTTTGGAAGGCCAGGCTAGTACAGCTAGATTATAGAATGCAAAGGGGCAGGAGGGGCACAATGTTAAGAAGATGGGAAAGGAAGAAGCCAAGTCAAATTGACAAGCATTTATGAAGCACCTACTATGTGCCAGGTGTTGAGGTTTAAGGTTTAAGGGGGCTTAAGGCCCCAAAATATCAACATGCTGGGTCCTGCCAAATGAATTTGACTCAAGTCTTCTCTTGGCCAAAGTAAAGCAAAATTTATTAAAGATTCCCCTTAATGGGTAGACTCTTTTCTTTTCCTGTATTTTTTTTTTTAATTTTTCTAGCAGACAATTTACATAAAATCCCCTTTTAATTTAGTGTGACAACTTCCCACAATAAACTACTTAAAGAGTAGCTTTGGTCAAGAATGGAATGAAATAGCCAATCAAAAAGACATCACTGCTGGTTTTCTTAAACCAATACATTCACCAATTATGTTCAAAAAACAAAACATCTGCAAGGGATATTTTCTCAGTTTTGACTTGTGGTAGGGTCTTTCCTGTGTTCATACAAATGCTGGAGCTGCATTCTGTCAAGTGTCTGTCATGCTAGAGAAAGGAAATACAGCTTCACATGATTCGTAGCCTCTGGATCAAAGACTCTAAAGTCTTGAAATCCCAAATTGTCATTGCTCCATCAATGCTGATGGGGTCCTTGGGATGTATATATGTTTATAACATCAGT
Source organism: Gymnobelideus leadbeateri (assembly GCA_011680675.1). Taxonomy (NCBI): domain Eukaryota; kingdom Metazoa; phylum Chordata; class Mammalia; order Diprotodontia; family Petauridae; genus Gymnobelideus; species Gymnobelideus leadbeateri. Next base: position 23,380 of record WOXC01006191.1, read on the forward strand.
TTGTAATATTAATCTGTAACATCAGTTTGTAAATGGGGTGCTTTGGGATCTATGTCTGTAAAATCAATTTGTAAAAGCAGTCTGTAAAATCACACTCCCGCCCCCCCCAGTCTCAAAGCATTAACTCTGCCCCTTCCCCCTGCCAGCACTCTGCCCAGCAACAATTCATGAACTGTTTATCTCTGCTTGAAACAATAAGCTACTTATGAGTCCTTCACAAAACTATCTATAAACATTTTTAGCTTAGGCAAATGTTATCTCCCTTAGTTAGAGTGGCCAGGTGCACCATGAATTCTTCAGTACCCTATCTATAGGATAACTCCTTAGCCAATTATACCCACACTGTGTCTCTGATGGCCTTGGTTCCCAACATCTATCTTGTCAAGCTTGACATTGATGGGTGGCAGACTGGGCACTCCTTAGTGGCTGTGACCGAGGATTGGCTTTCGTGATGTGTCAGGCCTAAAACCACACCTCCAGGTAGCACCCCCTTGGGCTATTTCCCAATGAATCATGGGCAATACACCTGTGCATTTGATATTAAAAGTGCATGGTCCTTTAAGCACTGACCACTCCTTAACTCCTCCCTGATCCCACCTTTACTCACCTAATTAGCATAATTGACACCTTAAAACTATGCCTGTGACCTCTGGAAGTTTGCAGGTTCCCTAAGAATCCTTGCCTGCTGTGCCTAGCGCGGTGCTGCGCTGTGTAGCAATAAACTTTACAATTTCGGCTTCAAAGTTTGCTTGAGCCTGGTGAATTCCTTCCAGACTGAATTGCAGGGCTTCTGGTCACTGATAGTGATCAGGGTCCCTGGCAGAACCTATTACCCTTCCCTACCCTTATCACCCTTTTCCTCTTCAAATGTCAGTGGTACAAAATTTGTGGCAGTCTTGTTTGTCCACTTCATAAATAGATACTTGGGTGATACTGTTTTGGTGTAGTATGTCTAGAGCAGTGTTGTGATCCTCAGTCATGGCTCTCTTATCCATGTTGTGGAAGCGTTCCATGGCAGAAATGTTGCGCTGGATGCTCTGTTTGGGAATGTCTAATTTGGAGACAAAGGTCAAGGAGCCATGATCATCATAATTGAACAGCATTGTGCAGCAGTCATGGCCAGCAGCCACCACGCTATTCTCAGAGACAAAAGACACAGTCAAGAGTGGGAGGAACTCTGTTTTCAGCTGAGAAACTGATGGAGTGCTTGGGATATATATATTTGTAACATCAGTCTATGTTTGTAATATCAGTCTGTAATATCAATTTGTAACATCAGTTTGTAAATGGGATGCTTTGGGATCTATGTCTGTAAAATCAATTTGTAAAACCAGTCTGTAAAATTACATTTCCCCCCTCCCAGTCTCAAAGCATTAACTCTGCCCAGCAACAATTCATGAGCTGTTTATCTCTGCTTGGAACAATAACAAGCTACATATGAATCCTTCACTAAACTATCTATAAACATTTTAGCTTAGGCAAATGTTATCTCCCTTAGTAGAGTGGCCAGCTGCACCATGAATCCTTCAATACCTTATCTATAAGGTTCTTATATATCTATAAGGTTCTCCTTAGCCGATAATACCCATACTGTGTCTCCATTGGCCTTGGTTCCCCTCATCCATCTTGTCAAACATGACATTGATGGGTGGCAGACTGGGCACTCAGTGGCCACGACTGCTGGCTGGCTGACTTTAGTGACCTGTCAGGCCTAAAACCACACCTCCAGGTAGTGCCCCCCCTTGGGCAGTTGATATTAAAAGTGCATGTTCCTTTAAGCACTGACCACTCCTTAACTCCTCCCTAATCCTACCCTTACTTACCTTGTTAGCATAATTGACACCTGATTTACTGTCTTGACTCCTTAAAACTATACCTGTGATTTCTGTAAGGTTGCAGGTTCCATAAGAACCCTTGCCTGATGTGCTGTACAGTGTAACAATAAACTTCTACAATCTCAGCTTCCAAGTTTGCTTGAACCTGGTGAATTCTTTCCAGACTGAATCGAAGGGTTTCTGGTCACTGATAGTGATCAGGGTCCCTGGTAGAACCTATTACCCTTCCCTCATCAAAACCATCATGTTTTTGGAGGCATCGGCAACTGATACAGTACTATCATGGCTGACCCAAGCAAGGTGGTTTCCACTGGCAGAGAAACTAACTCCATGCACCCAACCACCACTTCTGGTACCACCAAACTCTGACATCAGTTGACCAAAAGGCATCTTGGTACCCATGGAGTACTGGTTGGCTTTTCATCAACTTCTTTAATGTAGGCAGAAAAAACTCTGCATTTGAAATCACAAGATCCAGCAGCCAGCAAAACATTGTCGGGGTGCCAATTCAAACTCAGGACAGTAGAACGAATTGGCTTTTTTATGTGTTTGTTCACCCACCAGTCATTTTCAGACTCAAAGTAGCACACAGAAATCAGTCAAGCTCTATTATCTATGGCAAATTTATTCTCCAAGGGAGACCATTTCACAAAGGTGGCTGCACGGTTAATCCTCAGGATGACCAGGGTTGGTTTCCGGATGCCATCTTTGTGACTCCAGACATAGGTATTACGGTCTGCACCACAAGTTACTCTTAGGAGCCCAGTCAATACCTGTGATGTGTCCATTGTGTTCCTTCAGTTCATGGGCTTTCACCTGCTGGTTCCCATTCTTCTTATAAATGTGGACTTCATGATTATTAGGGCTAAGGGCAATCTGAGTACGTCTCTGTTCCAAGCATGGCAGGTGATTAGCTCTAGTAAAAATTAATGTAGGGGCGGAGCCAAGATGGCAGAGTAGAAACAGCTCGTCCAAGCCTCTCTGCCCCCAGATTCTCCACAAACTATGTAAAAAAGGACTCTGAACAACTTCTGGAGCCCCAGCACCCATAGAACGACACAGAGAAGCTAACCTCCTGCTGAGGACAGCCCAGCACCCTGCAGGAAGGACCAGCGCAGTGGTCTGGGAGCCGGCAGCTCGCAGAGCGCAGGAACCGAGCCGAGCCCAGGTCCACGTGAGCCGAGGTTTTAGCCCCAGGGCGGCAGGGCCAGCAGCCGGCTGGAGGAACCCCAGAACACCAGGAACTGTGGAGATTCCAGAATTATCAACATAGACTTGCCTAGGACAAAGTAAGAGGTTAGTGTCCTATGGACTTTGGGACCTGTATTTGGGGAATGCGTCAGCTCCCTCCCCTGGGGGCTAGAAGCCGCTGAGGAGACACGCCATTTTGTAGTTTTCAGAGGCAGCTCTGGCTCCCAGCCTACAAATCGTGGGGAGATCCAGCGATCAGTCTTGGGGGGTAATCGCTCTTGCTTTAACCTCCCTGGATCTGGATTGTGATCTAGGGTGGAAGTTGTGGGTGGGTTTACAGCTTGCCAGAAACGGAAGTTGCCCCCCACACGTTCGGGACGAAAATTCCTCTAGCTGGCCTTAAAGCCATAGTGTGGCAACAAGCCCAAAAGTCAAGCAATTAAGGGGCAACATGCCAAGGCAAAGGAAACAGAAAAATGCAACCCTAGACTCCTATTTTGGGGGCATAGAGCGGGAAAAGGACTGTGAGGTCAGAAGTCCTGCTCCAAAAGCCCCAGGGGAAAACATGAGTGGGTTGCAGGCCATAGAGGACCTTAAGAAGGACTTTAAAAATCAAATAAGAGAAGTGGAGGAAAAATTGGAAAGAGAAATGAGAAGGATGCAGGAAAAGTATGAAATGAGGGTCAACAGCCTGACTGAGGAAAACAACACCTTAAAAAATAGACTAACTCAAATGGCAAAGGAGGCCCAAAAGGGCAATGAGGAGAAGAATGCCTTAAAAAGTAGAATTTGCCAGATGGAAAAAGAATCTCAAAAGTTCACTGAGGAGATTCATTCCTTCAGAGTTAAACTGGAGCAAATGGAAGCTAATGACTTTATGAGAAATCAAGATGCTGTTAAGCAGATCCAAACAAATGAAAGATTAGAAGGCAATGTGAAATATCTCATGGGAAAAACCACTGACCTGGAAAATAGATCCAGGAGAGACAATTTAAAAATTATTGGACTACCTGAAAGCCATGATCAAAGAAAGAACCTAGAAATCACCCTTCAAGAAATTCTCAAGGAAAACTGCCCTGATGTTTTAGATCCAGAGGGCAAAATAGAGGTTGAAAGAATCCACCGATCATCTCCTGAAAAAGATCCCAAAAAGAAAACTCCCAGAAATATTATAGCCAGGTTCCAGAATCCCCAGATCAAGGAGAAAATACTACAAGCGGCCAGGAAGAAACAATTTCAATATTGTGAAAAAAAAAAAAAAAAAAAAAGAAAAAGAATAAAAAAAGAAAAAATAGAAAAACAAAAAAAAAAGTAAATAAAAAAAAACAAAAAAAAACCAAAAAAAAATTAATGTAAGGGCATTATTCTTGGTGTTTTCAAAAAGGAAAAAGCTGGGATGGGGAGGGTGCGGGCAGGCCCCTGAGTGGAGGATTGGTGGACTCTGGTCAGTTGATGCAAATAAGTTCTGGGGAGCTGTGGGAGAAAGATGGAGGCCTGGAGGGATGGGCTGACAGGGATCCCGGAAATGCTAATGGGTAGACTCTTAAGGAGCCTAGGTATATGCGAAGCTTGTATTGACAAGCAGGCCAGAATAATCTGACATAGAGTGAATCTGCAATAGATTGAATTCTAGGCCCAGTTACAGAGGCAAGATGCATTTTATATACAGAAAAATTGTGGGAGGGATCTAGAGGTGATCTAGAGGAGGGGTTTGGGCAGGGCTTTAATGAGGAGTCTAAGGAGGATCTTGAGGGAACTGAGGTCAGACTTCAGTAATGAGATTAAAGGTGGGAAATAGTTGGAGGCTACCTGGAGGTCACAGACAACGGAAGGCTAGAATAGTTTAAGGGTAACAGATTTGGGTTTAGATATTTTGATAGGATCAAGGGTAGGAAGTAGCTGGACAACAGAGGGCTTGGCTAGGTTAAGAGTAAGAGATTTGGGTCTAGCTATAATGAAAGGCTTATGGCCTCAGGAAAGTGACTCATCAAGTGGGAAGATTCAATCAGAATCCTAGGGGTTTCCCAGAGCCTGTACCCCATCACCAGGCACTGTGCTAAGCACTAGGGTTACAAAGAAAAGAGAAAAATAGGGACCCTGTCCTCAAGAAGCTCACATTCTAATGGGGGAGACAACATACACAAACTTGTAGATACAAGGTATATACAGGGTAATCTCAGATGGAAAACGTTAGGAGCTGGGAGATGGGTGGAAAGACCAGGAAAAGCAGAAAGTGGATTTTAGGCTGTGGCTGGAAGAAAGGGAAGCTAGGGGATGGAGGTAAAGAGGCAGATTATGCCAGGCATGGGAGACAGAGAGAGCTGAGAGACAGAATATTTTTTGGTCATAAACAGCCAGAAGGCAAATGCCAGTGACTACTGAATTTTAGGAAGAACATTTTGATAGCTGTGTAGAGGACAGATTTGAGTGGGGAGACTTGAGGGGAGGAGATGTACACTAGAGGACAAACTTCCTCAGGCTCACTCTCCACAGGAGACAAATAAGGGTGATAAAGAATGTCTTCTGTAACTCAAGGAATCCTCTTGTGACCCAGCAGCAGAGGGCTAATCAGGAGAAAGTGGTTTGAGTTCCATCAGAGTCACATTTCAGTGGTTAAAGTCAGCACATTTATGATTCTGCATGAAATGCCTCATTCATCTAGGGAAAGACACAAGACCAGAGATGCATTGGAATCAGCCTCCCAGTCCCTCATCTCCAGCATCCTGTCTTCAACAAAAGCAAGGAGAGATGTTTTGCTTATTTACTAGGGTTTTCCTTCCTAGTGCTATTCTTATTGGTTACTAGGCAAGATAAAGAGTTTTTCTTCCCTCCTCAGCTGATACAAGCACAGAATCCACCAAGTAATCAGTCAATGAACCCAAAATGCAACCACAAAGTTAAAGCAAGTGTTGAGGATTTTTTTTTTTTTACTATAACCTTACAATGTTTGAATAAGTCCTTAAGAAATTTTATAGGACTATAGGCCCTTGGCCATTGGATGAAAAAAAAATGATATCACACAGGAAACCTCTTGTGACTGGCTGAATCAGTCACACTTCTTGAACCTCTAAAGGAAAACAGCAAGCCATTTGGGTCCAGGCTTGAGAGTGTTTTGTTGGAGAGGAGCCTGTGGGAGTGGGGGTGGGGGAGAAGGGGATATTCCTCCTCCATCACCCCCAACAAAGAACCAAGTCACTGGACCTATTGGACCAATGGGATACAATACATGAATTTAGGAGTGAAAACAGCCCCCTCTGCCAGGACAGACATGGATACAGAGAGGGTCCTTGAGGGAAGAAGTAGCTTGAAGCATAATGTAGATGTATAAGACAATGTAGAAGATGGATTCAAAAAAGAAATTAGGGGAATTCACTTGAATAACCTTCCCAGCAGAGATCTGTGCCCTGGCTGCAAGAGCACTTTACCAAGTAAGAGAGGAAGAAAGAAATAAAGAAAGGAATATAAAATAAAAAAAGAAAGACAGAAAGAAAAAAGAAAAATAGAAAATAAAAGGAAGAAAAAAGAAAGGAAGGAAGAAAAGAAAGAAGTCAAGAGAAAGAAGAAAGGAAAGGAAAGAAAGGATAAAAGAAAGAAAGAAAAAAGAAAGAAAAAAATAAAGGATTTTGATAACTGGAGGTGTGTTACACTATGCCACATGTGTATTCTAATGTGTGCCTCAGCAGCAATGCACTGTAAATTTGAACTCATTCTCCCCATGGAAAATGCGTATTTGTTGAAGATTTTGCCCCATGTTTTTTGGAGGGGAATGTTTTATACCAATTATTACTGAGTCATCTTAGTAGATGCCCTGGTTTAAAGCTAATTAAATGAACTGACTGATTATCAGTGGTATGCACATTAATGAAAACTCCTGAGTTAGAATCACCCCTAGAACCTGAAGCATCAGTTTCTTTCAGGAGACCCAATCTGAGATAATGAGCGCATGTTGGATGTTGTACCCTAGAGGGTCTCTTACACAAATACCCTCACCTCTCTTTTTTACATACATACTGAAGCTGAAATATTTGTAAGACTTTATGGAGGACTAAGTTGTGGGTGAGAAAGCAATGGACTAGAGATTGTCATTGTCCTCAGGGAGCTCAGTCAATCTATAATATAAATCTATAGACTATAGATTTATATTATATAATACATAATATATCTATAATATAAATGTATAGAAAGATGAATAACATAGGTTGATAAAGTCTATAGCGAGAGTTCCATACAATTAAGGGCAAAGGAAGGCAGAACATAGAAGGATCTCTGAAGATATGAGTGATTTTGAGGATGTGGGTTTGGGGCTGAACCTTGATGGATAAATAAGATTTGGAGAAGTGAGGAGGAAAGGGAGGAACATTCAAGTCAAGGGGAAGAGGGCAAGGAGAGGGTTGGAGGTTGGACTCAGGGCACAGTGAGTGAACCAGTTTGGCTGAAGCATAGAGTATGTGAATGGGGGCAATTGGAAATAAAGTATATTGGATTGGATTTTGGGGGGCCTTGAATGCTAGTCTATGGAGTTTGGATTCTATACTGTTGGCAATAGGGGTCACAGATGGTTCTCAGAGAAGAGGATGGACATGACGTTATTTCATATGTTTATCTTGTCTCTCCAATACAACTGCAAGTTACCTGAGAGTGAGTCACGTTTCATATAACTCTTAATCACCAAGACTGCCCAGAACAGGGAAGGAACACAGCCTTTGGTTGAGTTGATTGAGGGATGTGGGTTCTAAGGCTTCTAAGTCCATCAGAGGCTAAGGAATCCAGAAGGGGAGTGAGATACTAAAGCACTATCCAGGAAACAGGGATTGTAGGGCCTCATACCCTCTCCTACTCCCTTGAAATTGCTAAGTTTTGTTTTAGCTAATTTTATTTCTGTTGCATCAGACTTCCTGGTGTCAGGACTCCTAACAAAAGGAACCTTTCTGAATCCTCCTTAAGGCTTGTGCCTTCCTTCTGGTGATTAACTTCACTGTCTATTCACTATGATTATCCTGGTCTATATTTTGACTAAGCACAGTGTCCAGTAGTAATACATACTTAATAAATGTGTGTTGATTGATAGATTGATGAGAAACTTGCCTGAGGTCACATAATCAGTATATATTAGAGCCGGGTTTTAGAGACACCGCTTCCCTCTCTAAGACACATCTGTCCCCTACAAGCAGGAAATCTTTTCAGGGTCAGGATATCTGATCAGTTTTGGCTTTCCCTGGAGATTAATTAGGAAAGGATGTTTATGATCTGGGGGGATAGTGGGAAAGGGAGAGTGCAGAGAGAGATAGAGACAGAGACAGAGATAAAGAATGAGAAGAGCAACTTAGACACAGAGAGACAGAGACAGAAAGAGAGAGAAAAAGAGAGAGAAAGAGATAGGGAGGGGAAAACAGACAGACAGACAGCATCAGAGAGAGACAGAGAGAAAAAGGCAGAAAGACAAAGAGAGAGAGAGAGAGAGGAAGGGAGGGACAAAGGGAGGGAGGGGGAGAGAGAGAGAGAGAGAAGAGAGAAGCAAAAAGGGATCATATTACCTTTTCAGTGACCCAGGAGCAGGAGACATTGGTCATATATCCAGAAAAGGGCAGATGACAAGTAGTCCAATCCCAAGTTTAGCAACAGAGAGATTAACATAGACCAGAAAGATTATCCAAAAGAGCTGGTCCATCCGGTCAAACTTCTCTCTGTAAACAATTCCTGGGGGTCAAACCCCAAGGTCCATCAGCTGGAGCCCTGTCCTGGAATGTCTGGGTCACTGATTTCTGCTTCCATGACAAATCTGGCAAGCCCCAGTCTTCTTAAAGAGTAAGTCTAAGGCAGGGCTGCACAAGGTATTCTAAGTCAGGGCAACATGGGAGTGGAATGATTAGGAGAAAGATAAGGCATCAGGGAATTGGGGAGCATTGGATTCTAATTTCATCTTGTTCCCTTCCCCAAAACACCTTCCCATCACACCCCCAGCCCTTTACCTCCACATGTGTGCAACGTCCACAGATAACAAATGGCAAGGCCAATTTCAAATGCTGACAGCACAGCCACGATCCCATTTAACTCCCATGGCCAGGGAAAGACCTGGAGAATGCTTTCTGAAAGAAGTGCCAAGGGGTGTGACAGTAACAACACTGACCTCTTATTCTCCTCCATACTTCTCCTCCCCATCAGTTAAGGAAAGACTTCTCTTTATATCCTCCCCCACTCCAAGTTTGCAGTGCCTTTCCCTAAAATTGCCTTATATTCTTACATATTTTGGATATAATTCAATAGCTGCCTAATTGTTCTTCCCCTTTCAAATCATACCACACTCTAATCCATCCTCTGCAGAGTTGCCAAGGTCCTTTTCCTGAAACAAAGGTCTATGTCACCCCACCACTCAGTAAATTTCTATATTTGTCAGGTAAAGCTCTTCTCAACCTTGCCCCATCCTGCCTTTTCATCCTTTAAACCTAGTCCTGACCTTTCTTTACTTCCTCTCTCACCTAGCCATAGAGGCCTACCCATTATTTCTTATACCTCCCCTCTTTAGGCTTTTGCACAGGCTGTCTCCCATGTCTGGAATGCTCTTCCTCCTTTCCTGTGCAGATTGAGGTTAAAGAAAGGAACAGGGAGCTTCTTTCATTCTAGCCCAGGACATAGTAGAAATTTTGCATATATAGTTGGGACTTCATCCACATTGGCTGAATAAGAGTGATTAAGCTCTGAAGGCAATTAAGGGTTTGACAATGAAGCAGTGCATTCTATACATGGGCAATGCCTATGTAAATACATGGTGGTGGGAAATAGCATGGTGAGTGTAGAGAACACTTCTGAGTGACTGTGATGCATAGTGATGAAGGGGAGTAATGTTGGAAAAGTCTAGACTAGAACAGGACTCAGGTTAGATAGCAGTTTATCTGAAAAAGACCACCTCTAGTGCACAGCAAGCTTAATATGAGGAAGCAGTGTGATGTGGCAGCTGAAGAAAACAATTAGATTTTGGGCTGCAGTAAGAGTCTGCTTTCAGGATCAAGGAGAGAATCATGTTCCTGTATTGTGCTGCTAGCAGCCCTCATCTGGATTAATGCTCAGTCTAGGCACTGTAGTCTAAGAAGGATGTCGATAAGCTGACAAGTGTTTAGAGGAGGACATCCAGGCTGGTGAAGGGCCTTGAATACTTGCCATATAAAGATCAGACAAAGGAACTGGGAATGTTTATTTAGCCTGGAGAAGAGAAGATTCAGGGGGACATATGAATAGTCTTCTAATTTTTGAAGGGTTATTCTGCAGAAGAGAGGTTAGATTTGTTCTGTTTGCCCCAGTAGGCAGAACCCAAAACAATGCATGGAAATTTCAAAGAAACAAATTTAGCTTTGTCCTAATAATAAAAGCTATGGAAGCATGGAATGGGCTACCTTGAGAAGCAGTGAGTTCCCCTTCCTTTGAGGTCTGGATGATGGATCACTTGTGTGTGTTATAGTCTTCATTTTGTATATGGGTTATACTAGATTGCTGCTGAAGTCCTTTCCAACACTGAAATTCTGTGATTCTAGACCTGTAGGGAATTCTTAAATCTCTCAGGGCTCCTCTGCTGATCAGGTACTGTGTATATGTGGAGAAGGGAAAGTTGGGGATGGGGGAGAATAGTGACCTCAAGAGGAAGGGTGTATTGGGTGGAGTAACTTTATGGTAAGGATCTGGAGGAGTGATCTATTGGAGATTTTTGGAGAGGTGGAGTCATTAGTAGCTGAGGGATGTCTAAGAAGCCAGGACTCTGACTTCTCATCTCCTTTTTTTCCCTTCCTGGTAAGATCTGCCCAAGTATGTTGGAGAGCTGCTTCCAACTGCCCCTTATAGTTACCTCTGTCTTGTAGGATGAAAACCACAGAAATGACAATGACAGAACCCTCTCTGCAATAATGATCTCAATGAAGATGACCAACCAAGGTCTCACCTCTTGCTCATTGACTCCCTCACCTATGAGGAAATGGTTCAATCATTACCTTGGAGCATTAGCTTTCTGTCACATGACAGCCTATTTGACTACATTAATAAGAAGATTATAATAACTTTATCCAGGAGTAATTCTGAAATGGACACTCGGACAGAATCAACAGGCCAAGACCATCAGTAATCGAATTCAGGAAGCGTTTATTAGCTGGCCAGCGGCAGTCCTAGGAATAGAGTCCCAAGGAGCTGCCCTGAACCCCAGTAGACACACAGTTTAAATAGTCAAAGACCACCATCGTATCAGGAGTAACAGTAATGGGGCAGACTGGTCAGGCAGATATCATTCAAGTGCAGGATGTGGGCTGGGGCAGGCTGTTCACTGATCAAGCCGAGGGGAGGATTCTTGAGTTCCAGGAATTCAAGGTACAAAGATGGGCCCCTTGTAAGGGGTGAAATGTCAAGGCTTACTACTTCAGTCAGGCAAGATATCATGCAGGTGCTGGGGGCACACTGGGTTCCAGGAATTCAGGATACAAAGATGGGCCCCTCGTAAGCCAGTGAAATGTCAAGGCTTACTACTTCAATTCCATTGCCATTAAAAGGAGGTCAAAATAGCCTAAAAAGCTCCCTGTCTGCTTGACTTGCCAGGCAGAAAAAAAGGATGTTCAGTTATGCCTTCTTTGCTGGTTCCTTCTCTGCTGTCTTCATATACAACCAAGCCTCACCAACATTTCAAAAACTCTCACTCTCACTATTACTATCACTGATTGCCATCATCCCATAGCTCTCTTCCTTTTCTTAACCTACTTTCCCATCTATACACAATACTTAGGAGTTTCATGTACACATTGTTAAAGGGCATCCTTGAGAGGGCATTAGTAGGGAACAGGAAGACTTTAGACCAATGATGATCATATCTTTATAATTGTTCCAATTAATAAAAGATGTAGAGAATATGAGATGTTACTGGGCTTTCTTTTGATTATGAGAAAGCATTTGATTTGGAATAGCAAAACACAGTTGTTTTTTTTTTCTTTTTGGAGGGCAATTGGGGTTAAGTGACTTGCCCAAAGTCATATGACTAGTAAGTGTGTCAAGTGTCTGAGGCCAAATTTGAACTCAGATCCTCCTGACTCCAGGGCCTGTGCTCTATTCACTGTGCCACCTAGCTGCCCCTGAAACACAGTTTTAAGCTTCTCTTCTGACAAAGTGCCTCCCATTAATAGACCAAAATCATCCAAGATTCCTTTTAAGGCATAATAAGAGAAATAATCTTGTTCAGTAATGTTCTAATCATACACACTGATCAGGCAAGTTTATTTTGGTCAAAGGGATCAGCATAGTGATAGAAGAGATAGTAAAAAGAGTGTAATTTTGTGGTGAGCCAAAGAGGCCTGAGCCAGGACTTCAGATAATTACCCTGATATCAGTGGACCTGAACAACAAAGACCTCTTCGAGATTTGACTTTTCACTAAGTCAGCTCCGGAGTTCTTTTGATATGGGTTACACTTATAAGGATGGTATTTGAGTTCTGAGGCTAAGAGGCCCTTCCCCAAAACTATTAGTTGTCCAAAACATTTGCAGGAAGTCAGTTCTTATGCAGATGTTCTTGATGAAGCGGCCTTGGCCATTAGGCTTAGAGGCCAGCTCTCAGAGCATCCTTTCAGATGTAACTGACTGAGATAACTGCCCAAGACTCTATGGCACCCAGGAAACAATAGGCCTTATTACCATGCTACTTCCAGGATACAACAGACTAAGATAAAGATTTCTCTTCCTTCCAGTCCTTTGTCTCTTTGCTCTATAAAAACCTTTCCCTGAGTATCAATAAATGGAGTTCATGGTTCTTCCTTGAGCTACCCACATGGCCTGGTCGTTTCTTATTCACGTCTCCGAATCTTGCTAAGTGCTGGACACTGAGCAGCCCACGGCACAATTTTCATCATTGGGGTAAATACAGAGAAATGACTACTTCAGTAATAAAAGAAGATATTTTCTAGAATGAGAATGTGATAGTCTCACCATCGTCTACTTTGGTTGTACCACATTTGGATGTGGTGTTAGGCTCTTGGAATAGTAATAATACTAACAAAATTCATCTGAATACTGCTTTATGATTTACAAAATCCTTTCCTCACAACAACCCTTTGAGATCAGTAGGTCATGTATTACGTATAAGGTCCAGAGAGATGATGTCTTGTCTATGGTCACATAAGATTGTAAATGGGGTCCATGGGTCTTCTGATTCATTTTCAATTCTCCTCTTTGTCACAAAAGGCATTGAAAAGTTAGACTAGAACCAAGGGTTTGGAGGGTATTGGAGGCCATATCATCAGAGATCAGCAATAAATTTCTTAGCTTTAGATATCTTGACACAAACTAGTCTAATGCAATAATAAGAGAATGCAAGGAGATAAATATACTTACATAGGTATTTTTGGAATCTGTAAGCCACGACTGGAATACAGTGATTGTAAAGTATAGGTTGAAAAAGAACAGATTCGATAAAAGGAGTGATGCAGTAGTGTTGTATGGTATGAAGAAAGACTCCTATGAAAATAAATAGCATCCCTTATTGCATAGAATGCTAGACTTGAAGCCAGGAAGACCAGTGTTCAAATCCTGTCTCTGACACTAAGCCACTTGACCATGGAAAAGTCATTTAACCACTTTGGGTCATAGAAGATTCTTTAAGACTTACCTACTAAGTTTTTTATGGGTTATGCCATTTAAATGGACAGCTGGATGGTGAGAACTTTGTCTGGAATCAGGAGGATCTGAGTTCAAATACAACCTCAGACACTGATTAGCTGTGTGAACCTGGGCAAGTCATTCAACCCTGTTTGCCTCAGTTTCCTCATCTATCAAGTGAGCTTCAGAAAGAAATGGGAAACCACTCCAGTATCTTTGCCAAGAAAAGACTGAAGAGCAACAACACCCCCACTTTACAGTTGAGGAACCTGAAAGCAGAGGTTAAATGACTTTCCCAGCTTAGCACAGCCACTAAGTGTCTGAGGAGGCTAGATTTGAATTCTAGTCTTTCTGCCTCCAAGCCTTGTGCTCTATCTACAGCACTACTAACTTCCTCTATGTTGAATATGTTGAAGGAATTAATGGGTATGCCATATGGAAATCTGTTGAAAAAAAGACTGGGATGGAGGGGAGACTGTGGGGTCCTGATTGGGGAAAAGCCATAATACACAGTAAGAAGTCAAAAGCCAATAACTTAAACTCTGTGAAAGGTGGAAGCCCAGATTTGGTGACCTGTTAAAATAATAATTTAGACACTGATTCATAACTCACATAATGTGCCCAGTAACAACCATAACAGGGCCACAGTGCCAATTTGTGACCAGTACACAAACCCTGTGTTTAGACATTTACCCAATAACATTGGCATAACACCCATGCTCTGAAATGAGCTCATTGCTAAGCAGAAATCCTAAAATATCCCTCAATCAGTAGCAATGTGCTCTATTACTCCTCCTTCCTTCGTCTGTTTTCTACAATTACCACTGGGCTTTCATGGGATCTTTGCAGGGATCCATCAATAGTCTGGGCACTGCCCCAGGCTGCAGACTATCTTAACTCTTGACAGAGATCCATCATACTGGCCCTCCTTGTAACTAACCCAATTGATTAAACTACAGCCTGTAATCAATCTAGAGCTCCTTGACCTCTCCCTTTAGTATTGAACTTGTCCCACTGTTTGGGAGGGAGAAGCAGGATTCCCTAGGTGGGAGAATTCTGGACATTACATCAGGATAATGGAGAATGGAAGAGGGTAATGTAGAGGAGAAAGGGAAGGAAGAGGACAGTTATAAAATGACTGCTCAAATAAAATTTGAGGTTCTTGAAGAGAAGAACACACACACACACATACATACACACACGCCACAACAAAGAACTTCCCTTTATCAAAATGGATAGTAACTGTTCATTTTTTTGTGACTTGTGACTTGAGCACAAACAACCCAACCAGAAGTAACCTAAAAAGTATTGCCAACAATTATCATCTTGGACAGGAAACTAAAGGTCAAAGAGTCATGGATTATGTTTCCCTTACAGCTGTCTCTTGAAGGAAAGAGTGACAGGAGCAAGGGAAGGTGATAGTAAGAGAGTACCTAAAGCATTTAAGTCACTTGGCCCAGATGAACTACGTCCTGACTGCCCGAAAGAACTGACAGATGCCATTCCTAAATATTAAGATCCAGTGATATTTGAATGGTCACAGTAAAAAGAAGAGCATACCACAAGATTAGAGAAGGACAAGTGTCTGGTTTTCAAGAAAGAAAAAAGAAGAATCTGAAAATCATAGGCTCATGAGCTTGATTTTGTTGGGAAAATTAAGAAAAAAAAGAAAGAGATAGTTGGTGAGCAGAAATGATTGCCAAGAGCCAGCATGGCTTTGTTGAGAACAAGTAATTGTCCGACTAACCTCATTCCCTTTTTCATAGGATAACAAAACTAGCAGATGAGGGAGATGCTGTGGATATAGTTTACTTAGACTTTAGCAAAGCTTGTGACCAAGTATATCATACCAGTCCTGTGGAGAAGATGCAAAGATAAGGGTTCTCTCTCTACATCGTTCTTCCCTGCTCTCCCTCTCTTACCCCCAATGTCCTCTCTCCTTCTCTTTCTTCATTTCCCCATGCTCATTTCCTTTCTCCTTTTTCTTTATCTCTGTCAACCAGTCTTGCAAGGGTGTTTTCAGTTTCTTGCCATGGTTTCTGTGTTTCAGACCCCAAGTAGGTACCCCACTGCCTCCTCTGGCCACTAGCCTCAAGTTATCATGACTCAGATGGGAAAAACACTCTCCTAACCCTTCATATAGGAGTACCAGATTTCCAGAACTCCATTCCTAGCTTCTTACCTGAAACACATAGCTCCATGTCAGCTTCTTCTTGATGAGAATCATTGTCAAAATGACATTTATACCATCCCTCGTCTGAGGTTCTAATGTTCCGTATCTTCAGGGTGACATTTCCAGTAGTGATGCCATCTCTCACCAGCTCTGTCCTCCCTCGGTAATCAGGGCTTTGGTCTTTAAACTTATCCTCCCCATCTTCATAGTGATGCACAATTTGTAGTGATTGGAACCAAATCACTTTCATGTGCTGAGCATTCTCCTGGGGAGAAAGGTGACATGGTAGGACTGCTTCTCCCCCTACCTGGGCCTGGATGGGTTCTGTAGGTCCAATCACTGAGAACTTCTCTATTGAAGAAGAAAGGAAGAAGAGAGATGTGTTCAGAGAGGAAAAATGCAGAAAGTGGGAGGGAGAGTGGGGAACCTACAATGGGGGAGAGGAAGGCATCTGGAGAGGTGAAGGGACAGAGTCCCTGGAGGAAATCAGGGAAGAAAGGACAGGATGATGAGGATATTGGGAAAGCTTCAGGAAAGAGAGAAGGGAAACTGGGAGGTAATTGGAAGGGTTGGTGGATAATGAGGGAATGACTTGGGAAGTAATTGGGGTGAGATGGGAGGGCAAAATCTCCCTGGTTTTTTCCTTCCAAACCAAACTGATAAATCCAGAAAGCCAGACAAGCAAATACTTCTACCTGAGCCCAATGTGTGAATCTCAAGGAAGAGGAAGATGAGTAAGCTGAAGAGAAAGGAGTCTGAAGGACTGACAATCTCCATCATACCTGAGGGAAGAATACATCAGAGACAGGGTCTTTATGTCAGGGAGGGAGTGTGTCAATCTCATGACATCCTACCCATGCAGGCCCATGATAATGGGAGAAGCACTTAGAAAGTGAAGCCTTTGATTTATACACCTTCCATTCCTCCCAGGCTAGTCCTCCCTTCCTCTTCTTCTAGGTTCATTTCCACCCACCTCTGTACTCTTTCTCCTACTCTTTCCTTAGCCTGAAATGTCTGGACTCACCCTTTCCGTCCTCTCAGTTCTTTCCCTCTCTCTAAACCTTGGCCCTCCAGGGAGCCTGTTCTGAATGCCTTAGTCCATAGCAATTTCTCTACTAAGGAAGAATATAGCATAGCGAATCACCACTAATTTCTTATCTGGGAACCAGTGGCCATTTCCAGGCATCCTGGTCTATATCTTGCCACTTTTTCAGAGAAAGTGAGGCTTGGGACTTCACAGAGTCCTCCCTCACTGAAATTCAATTCACTTGCAAGTCATGGAATCACCTTCCTGTTATCATGGTCTTCTTTGAGAAGGAAGGACAAACAACAACCTATGAGTAGTCCAGGCTGCCTTACTTGGGAGCCAACTGACAAGTTCCAGTTGGGCAATGCAGTTCCTTCCTCCCTTCCTTTGTTCCTCCCTTTGGTAATTAGCTTCTTCCTTCCTTTGTTCCTTCCTTTATTAGTTTGTCTTCCTTTCTTCATTTGTCTGTTTCTTCCTTCCTCCCCCCCCCTTCCCTTTCCTTCTCTTCCCTTCCCTTTCATCATTCCTCTCCCTCTGTCCACATAAGGTATCATACTCTTACCTGCCAGTGCTCTGCCCAAAGGAATGTAAATTTTGATGGTTGAAACCTAGGAAGATATCTTGTGGTTTTAGAGGCTAAATTTCTTTCTTAAAGGCCATACCTTGAAACAAGGCTCTCATTGATTGGCCAACCATAGATCCCAGTGAAAATCCATTAGTGGTCACTGTTTGGGTCCTGATGGCTCAGACTTAATGTAAATAGTAACTGTTTCTCTTTTGGCCAGAAACCCTGAGGGTCTTTCCCTTCCAGGTGAATTTTTTGTTTTATTAGGTAAAAGAGACCATTCCTTGGCTCATTTCTTACCTAGCTTTAGTCACTGAATGGGCACTGCTTCAGTCAAAGTGAGAACTTGGAAAGACCTTAGCTTAAAAAGATCTCTCACTACATCTGGGGCCATCTCCTATCATCCTATATCTTGCCACTTGACCCAGATGGCTCTGGAGGAGAAAGTCAGGATGGTGACTTCGGGCAGCCCTCCCTCACTTAAATCCAATTCACTTGCAAGTCATGGCATCAACTTCCTGATGTCATATGTGGATTCCAGGGAGGCTTAGATATCTGGGACTAAGGGGAGATTGATTTCTCCCAAGAGGGAGAACCAGGCTCTCTGGCTGAACTCAGGGCAAAATAAGGAGTGGCAGGAGATCTAAGAAGGGAAGCTAGACTTACCTCATAAGCTCCACTGCTGTATCTCTATAACTTGTCTTGTGCAGAGCTGTGCACTGTGTCCTCGCACTTCAGGAAATCCACTCCTGTCCTAAGACTGGTAGCAGAAGGTGACTCTGGGGGTACCACTGGGTCCAGAAGTTGGTTCTACAGTCACAGTTATGTTTTCTGTTCTCTGGATCTTGTATCCCCACCCCTGAAGCCCCACCCCTCATCCTGCGACTGTGTTCTTCTGATAAGCTTAACCCAATGGCATGAGCAGAGAGACATAATCCAGAGACCAGTAGCAAGAATGGCTTTTATATTGAATTGACTTCTTCTCAGGAAAGCCCCTTCTATGGTACCAGTCAGACCAAGAACTGAGATTGAGGACTGAGTCCACTAGAGCAGGCTGAAGACTTATCTTATGGGAGGTGTGAAGTGAGGGACTTGGGGGGCTAGGAGGTACTTGTTATGGGCTAAGGAGACAATGTTGGGGATGGACAAAGGCAGGGGTGGGGAATCTGTGGTCTTTAGGCCACATACAGCCTTTTAGGTCTTTAAATACAGTCTTTTGACTGAATCATAATTTTATAGAACAAATCCTTTCATTTTTATTCATATATTTTTGTTCATCTTTTATAGTTCTATTTTATTTTTAAATGAATGTATTTAAAACACCAAAGAATAAAATAAGTTTCAATGAAATAAGCCTCCCAGACTGACTGATATAATGAGAACATTAGTAGGCCATAAGGGCTAAATTAATGGCTGCTATGCTCATTATTTAATTCTAACTTACCCTGCCTGACTGGTGCCATGCATGAAACTGGTTGACTAGAGTTTATGGGGTTGCATATGCCAGTCTGTTATCAGTTTTTGACAGTAGTGCACTGTGTTTCTAATTGAAGTGGAACTGAATAGTTTTGAAGTGAATAGTTGCACAGCTCAACAGTGTTTTAAAATTCTGTCTGTTTAACAGTTTATGATGTCAAAGAAGACCAAGAGAACATTGAAGGAAGAAAAATATATTTTTAATGAGGATGGGGAATTGCAATATTAGGTTATTTCTGCTAAAGATAAGATGATTTACTTGCTCTGTGACACCATAATATCAATATTAAAGAAATTCAATGCTCATCAGCACTTATAAGGACCACAAATATTTTAAATTAGGGGGAGAGGTATGGAAGATTGTATTGCAGAAATGAAAAGATGAAAAGCGAAAGCAAAGACAATTCTTTCAAGCAGGGACAAGACTTGGGAATAACGACTCTTAAGCAACTTATAAAGTAGCTTCTAAACTTGGGAAAAAAGGGAAGCCATTCAGTGATGCAGAAATTGTGAAAGCATGCATTGTTATAGTTGTAAAATGCTTAGAACCTGATAATGTTCCAAAGTACAAACAACTGCCTTTTTGAAGGGGAACCATAATTAACAGGCAGTGTGAGTGAGCCTTCAATTTAACAGAACAACTTCATGCACTACTTCAAAAGGAAAATACATATTATTCAATAGCTTTGGATAAATCAACTGATACTACTGACTGAGCACAGATTTTATACTTCATTTGGTCATAAGGGAAGATTTTCTTTGCTATAAAGAGTGCTTTGGGCACTCTTGTGGACAGAACACAGTGAATAGATATCTTCAACAATTTTCAAGACAGCTGTCATGAAGTTAGACTGAATTTGGTAAATTTAGTGAGTATATGTACAGATGGTGCACCTTCCATGCCAGGAAAACATGTAGGGTTTATTGAGTAGATAAAAAAGTATTAATAGATACAGATGTTCTCTGTATCTTGCATAAGCAAAATCTCTGTGCTAAAGCTATTATATTAGCGACATCATTATAAGTATTGTTAATTATATTTGTGCAAAGGCAACATGACATTGCCAATTTTGTAACATGCTAAAGTTGAATGATGAGGTATTCAGTGTGGATTTGCTGCATCATTCTGAAGTACATTGGCTATCTCAGGGACAGGTGTTAGCCGAAATTTTATCTCTGCAAGAACAGATAGTTAGGGTGGAGCCAAGATGGGGAAGTAAAAGCAGGAGGTTGCTTGAGCTCATCCCCCAATCACCGCCAAATACCTGTAAAAAATGACTAAACAAATTTCAGAGCTACAGAACTCACAAAATGACAGAGTGAAACACATCTCCAGCTGAAGACAGCTTGACAGGCTGACAGGAAAGGTCTATCACACTGGGCTGGGAAAGGAGCACAGTCCCATGTGGGCCACACCAGCACAGACTAGCAGGAGCACACCTGAGGGGACTGAATCACTGGCAGCTGGGACGGTTTCCAGACTTCTCAATGCACAAATGCCAAAGACAAAGTAAAAGGTCAGTGGGGGAACTCTGTTGGGCCTTGGTGAGAGCAAAGCATGGTCTGGCCCCAGCCCTGGGGTGGGGGCAGAGGTGGTGGTGGGGGCAGCAGCAGCAGCAGCAGCAGCAGCAGCAGCAGCAGCAGCAGCAGCAGCAGCAGCAGCAGCAGCAGCAGCAGTGGCTGCTTCCAAAGTTCCAGGCCCACATATGGTGGGGGAATCAAGCACCTGATCAGAGGGCAATTTCAGGGATCTCTTTGCTAGTGCTGAGGCAGGATTCTCTTGCTTTGCCTTGCTTGGATCTGGGTTGCAGTCTTGGGTGGCAGTCCTAGGGTGAGGATGAGCACTGATGTGACAGAGCCTGTGGCAGCTGTGGAGAGGGAGTCCTTCTCATAGTCCTGAGGCTGAAAAGAGTGCTTGTGGTCACTCACAGACCAGACCATGGGCCAGGAGGGAGTAAACACCTCTGCTTATTTACTCTGCTCTAATCACCTTAGAAGAACTGAAAATTTACAGGTGCATAGAAGTATCTCTGACAACTGTACAACCAAGAATCACCTGCCCAGCAAAACTGAGTATAAGGGGTGGCTAGGTGGCCCAGTGAGTAGAGCACCAGCCCTGGAGTCAGAAGGCCCTGAGTTCGGATCCGGCCTCAGATGCTTAATGCCCAGAAAAACAAAAACCTAGCCTTGTGACTTTGGGCAAGTCACTTAACCCCAACTGCCCTCCAAAAAGCAAACCCCCCCCCCCCAAAAAAAAAAACTGAGTATAATACTTCAGGGGAAATGGACATTCAATGAAATAGAGGAGTTTCAAGCATTCTTAATGAAAAGACCAGAGCTGAAAATCTGACTTTCAAATACAAGAATCAAGAGAAGCATGAAAAGGTAAACAGGAAAGAGAAATCATAAGGAACTTAAATTTGAACTGTTTACATTCCCATGTGGAAAGACAGTATATGTAACTCATGAGGCTTTTCTCAGTATTAGAATAGTTGAAGGGAATACATACACTCACATACATATGTACATGTGTGTATTATGTGTATATATATTATAGACAGCGGGCACAGGGTGAATAGAATATGAAGGGATGATATCTAAAAAATAAAATTAAGTGGTGAGAAAGGAATATATTGGGAGAAGGAAAAAGGGAGAGATAGAATAGGGTCAATTATCTCACATAAAAGAGGCTGTTACAATGGAGGGGAAGAGCAGAGAAACAAAGGGGAATGAGTCAACCTTTCTCTCACTGAATTTGGTTTAAGGAAGGAATAACATATACACTCAATTGAGTACCTTACTCTATGGGAAAGTAAGAGGGAAGGGGATGGGGGAATGATAGAAGGGAGGGCAGATTGGGGGAGAAGATAGAAGCAAATACTTTTGAAAGGGGATAGGGTAAAAGGGGAAATAGAATAAATGGGGGTGGGATAGGATGGAAGGAAATGTCGTTAGTCTTTCACAATATGACTACTATGGAAAATGTTTGCATAACTGCACATGTATAAACCTATATTGTATTGCTTGTCTTCTCAATGGGGATGGGGGAGGAGGGAGAGAATCTAGCGCTTAAAGTTTTAAAAACAAATGCTAAAATATTGTTTTTGCATGCAACCAGTAATTAAGACATACAGGCAATGTGGTATAGAAATCCATCTTGCCCTAAAGAAAGTAAGAAGGGGATGGGGGGATAGGAAGGGATAGTAGAGAGGACAGACTGAGGTAAGGGGAAATTAGTATGCATTCCATCTTGAGACTGGGGATAGGGGCGAGATGGGGAGAAAAGTTGGAACTCAAAATCTTGTGGAAATGAATGTTGAAAACTAAAAATAAATAAATTCTGGGAAAAAAGAACAGATAGTTAAATTTTATGAAGAAAAAAATCAGCAATGTGAATTATTAAAAGAAATTTCTTTTTTTAAATTTGTAAATATTGTACAAATTTTAATAGCTTCAATTGTATATAGAGCCAAAATAAAAACTTGCATTAAAGTTGGTGCTAGGTTGTGACGTGGTACCCCTCCCCCTGGGCATTTGTGATGTCTTGTCTTCTTTGCTTGATGTCCGGCCTGTCTTCCCGATGATGCTGTTGGGTCTGCATCTGATTTCTCGCCTTGTTCCTAGTCTAGAAACCAGGGACCAGCCACCTACTTGACTAGATGAGTAGGGCCTCTGACATCTCTTAAGATGATCTACATGGCAAATTTTTCATTTCCAGGAAATTTCCCTGCAAGATTCCCAACTGGGGGTGGGGAGTTAGTTGTTAAAGTAAACCCCTTCTTTTTAAAATCCCCTTGGAGACTTCCAGCCACAAATGTGGGGGTGGTGCTGCTGGGCCTTCCAGATGGGTCAGTGGGGATGGGGGCAGGTCTGCAGGGCCTGGTCCGCCCTATGACTCTGAGAAGCCCTTCTCCAGGAGCCAGGCCTTGAGCTATTGATCAAAGTAACCCTTAAGCCGCAGGGTTCCAGTCACCTCATTGACCTGTGTCATAGGCATCTTCCCTATCAGCTGAGTCAGGAATTCTTCCACATCTTTCTGCAGGGTCCAAATGTCTCCCTCCACCTTTCAGATCAGAATCATTTGACTCTTGCCATGTGTAAGCTCGGTGTAGACAGGGATGTTGTGCATCTGGGAGGGATGAATGAAGTAGGGGAGGTTTGGTGGGGGGTTTTGGGAGGCTGCCAGCCACTCACCATGGGGTAAAGGTAGAAAGTATTTATATGTATATGCCTATGTAGATATATAGTGCTTACTTTGTGCTAAGCACTGTTTACAAATCATCTTAGCTGAGACTCCCAGCCACCCCTTTGAGGTGGTAGTTATTATTATCCCCACTTTTGTTGTTGTTGCCCAGTCATTTCAGTTGTGCCCAACTCTGTGAGTCCATTTGGGGTATTCTTGGCAAAGATACCGAAGGGTTTGATATTTCTTTCTTCAGGTCATTTTACAGATGAGGGAACTGAGGCAAACAGGGTTAGTCAAATTGACAAGCATTTATTAATTAAATTAGTTAATTAAAGCATTTATTATTGCTTTTAATATGTGCCAGGCACTTGTGCTAAGCACTAGGAATACAAAGAAAAGAAAAAAAATAGGGACCCTGTCCTCAAGAAGCTCACATTCTAATGGGGGAGACAACATACACAAACTTGTAGATACAAGGTATATACAGGGCAATCTCAGATGGAAAACGTTAGGAGCTGGGAGATGGGTGGAAGGACCAGGAAAAGCAGAAAGTGAATTTTAGGCTGTGGCTGGAAGAAAGGGAAGCTAGGAGATGGAGGTGAGGAGGCATATCATGCCAGGCCTGGGAGACAGAGAGAGCTGAGAGACAGAATATTTTTTGGTCATAAACAGCCAGAAGGCAAATGCCACTGACTACCGAATTTTAGGAAGAACATTTTGATAGCTGTATGGAGGACAGATTTGAGGGGAGGAGATGCACACTAGAGGGCAAACTTCCTCAGGCTCACTCTCCACAGGAGACAAATAAGGGTGATAAAGAATGTCTTCTGTAACTCAAGGAATCCTCTTGTGACCCAGTAGCAGAGGGCTAATCAGGAGAAAGTGGTCTGAGTTCCATCAGAGTCACACTTCAGTGGTAAAGTCAGCACATTTATGATACTGCATGATATGCCTCATTCATCTAGGGAAAGACACAAGACCAGAGATGCATTGGAATCAGCCTCCCAGTCCCTCATCTCCAGCATCCTGTCTTCAACAAAAGAAAGGACAGATGTTTTGTTTACTTACTAGGGTTTCCCTTTCTAGTGCTATCCTTATTGGTTACTAGTCAAGGTAAGGAGTTTTCCTCCCCTCCTCAGCTGATATAGGTACAAAATCTGTCAGGTAATCAATCAATGAAACCAAAATGCAACCACAAAGTTAAAGCAAGTATTAAGAGATTTTTAATCTGACCTTACAATATTTGAATAAGTCCTTAAGCAATTTTTATAGGACTATAGGGCCTTGGCAATTAGATGAAAAAATGATATCACAAAGGAAACCTCTTGTGACTGGCTGAATCAGTCACATTTCTTGAACCTTTAAAGGAAAAACAGCAAGCCATTTGGGTTCAGGCTTGAGAGAGGAGCCTGTGGGAGTGGGGGTGGGGGAGAAGGGGAAATTCCTCCTCCATCACCCCCAACAAACAACCAAGTCACTGGACCTATTGGGCCAATTGGATACAATACATGCATCTAGGAGCAAAGACACCCCTCATCCCAGGACAGACATGGATACAGAGAGGGTGACTGAGGGAAGAAGTAGCTTGAAGCATAATATTGCAGGGAAGATGGATTCAGGAAAGAAATTAGGGAAATTCACCTGAACAGCCTTCCCAGCAGAGATCTGTGACCTGGTTGTAAGTGCACTTTAGCAAGGAAGAAAAAAAAAAAGAAGGAAAGAAAAAAGAAAGACAGAAAAAAGAAAAAAGAAAGGGAAAAGAAAGACATCAAGAGAAAGAAGAAAAGATAAAAGAAAGAATGAATGAAAGAAAATAAAATAAAAAAAGAAAGGATTTTGTTACCTGGAGGTGTGTTACACTATGCCACATGTGTATTCTATATGTGTGCCTCAGCAGCAATGCATTGAAAGTTTGAACTTATTCTTCCCACAGAAACTGTGTATTTGTTGAAGATTTTGCCCCATGTTTTTTGGAGGGGGATGTTTTATACCAACTATTACTGAGCCTTTTTAGTAAATGCCTTAGTTTAAGGCTAATTAAATGAATTGACTGATTAACAGTAGTAAGCACATCAATAAGAGCTCCTGAGTTAGGAGTAACCACTTACAGGATCACCCCTAGAACCTAAGCCATCATTTTCCTTCCAGTGACCCAATCTGAGAGAATGAATGCAGTTGGATGATGTACCCCAGAAGGGCCCTTACACAAATACCTCACCTCTCCTTACATATTTCTGTATATATAATGAGACTGAAATATATGTGAGACCCTATTGTGGACTACTTTGTTGGCAAAAAAATAATCAACTAGAGACTGTCATTACCCTCAGAGAACTCAGTCAATCTGGGGAAACAACATAAAAGTATAGAAAGATGAATAACACAGGTTGTTAAAGTCCATAGTGAGAGGTCCATACAATTAAGGGCAAAGGAGGTCAGAGAATAGAAGGATCTTGGAAGATCTGAGTGATTTTGAGGATGTGGGTTTGAGGCTTAACCTGGGTGAATATATAAGATTTATAGAAGTGAGGAGGAAAGGGAGGGGCATTCAAGTCAAGGAGAAGAGGGCAAGCAAAGGCTTGGAGATTAGACTCAGGGCACAGTGAGTCGACTAGTTAGGCTGAAGCATGGAGCATTTGAATGGGGGCAATTGGAAATAAAATATATTAGGACTGGATTTTGGGAGGCCTTGAATGCTAGTCTATGGAATTTGGATTCTGTACCATGGGCAGTAGGGGTCACAGATGGTTCTCAGAGCAGAGGATGGACACGATGTTATTTCATATGTTTATCTTGCCTCGCCAATACAACTGCAAGTTACTTGAGAGTGAGTCACATTTCATACAACTCTTAATCACCAAGACTACCCAGAACACAAGGAGAGAAAATGGCCGTTGTTTGATTAGGGATGTGGGTTCTAAGGGTTCTAAGCACATCAGAGGCTAGGGAGTCCATAAGGGGAGTGAGATATTAAAGCACTAGCTAGGAAACAGGGGCTATAGGGCCTAGTACCCTCTTCTCCTCCCTTGAAACTGATGCCTTTTGTTTTAGCTAATTTTTTTTACAAGAATATAATAGTTGGAATTGGGAAAAACTTGAAAGTCAGGTAGGTGGTATAGCAGATAGGGCTCTGGGCTTGGAGTAAGGAAGATTTGAGTTCAAATCCAGCCTCAAACACTTACTAGCTGTGGGACCCTGGGCAAAGACCCTGGTCAAATCACTAAACTTTTATCTGCCTCAGTTACCTCATTTGTAAAATGGAGACATTAACAGCATTTCCTAGGGATGTGGTGAAGACAAAATGAGATGCAATATATAAAACACTTTGTAAATCTTAAAGCACTGTTTAAATAGTAGCTATTTATTCTTATTATTGCCATCATTATTTAGTTTAAGTTCTTCATTTTAGATGTATCACATTCTGAGAAAGTCAGTCAATAAACATTTATTAAGTACTTAATGTGTGCCTAGTGCAGTGCTAAGCACTGGGTATACAAAGAAAGACAAAAACATAATTCCTGCCATCAATGAACTCACGTTCTAATGGAGACAACGTGTAAATAACTATGTACATGCAGGTCATGTTCTCCCTACCTGGAACTAGCACTTTTTGTTTTGGGTTCCCAGAGGGAAGCAACTACCATTCTCAGTATTCTAGGAGTAACTCTGAGGGCTCTTCTTCTCATATTGTTGTTCATGAGCCCCCACCAGTGTGTTTTCCTTAAATAATCAGTCCATAGCCCCAATTATCTTTTAACAAAGGCATTTATCAAGAAGGTATAGCTAGACTATTTCATATAAAACATTTCTCACACAACACTCCCCCACAAATACATCTATGGGAAGAGTTGGTTTAAGTTGAGAGCCTGATGTAGTGAGGCATGCATAGAGAACATACATGGCAAAGGAGTAACTCACACTTAATGATACTGGAAGTCCTTTCTTTTTCTTAATGGATGCCTCATGAAGTTCCTGGTGAGCAGAACTATCTTCTCTGAGGGTCATCTGTGACTTTCTAGAGTCTATAGCCAATATTTCTTTTAGCCACAAAGGTTCACCTTCTGGGCAGTTGCCTTTCCTCCCTTCATCTGGTACTAGAAATTTTTTCTTTCTGTGCAGAGTCCTTGTGTGACTCCCCTTGTCTGAATATTTCTCCATCTTTTTGTCTTTACTGTGTTTCTTTGCTCAAGACCGGAGGCATTGTCTCCTATACATCTAGTCTTTCTGCTCCTAGCTGAATGTACTACCTGATACTTATTGTCAATGGATAGTGGAGGGAGGAGGAGAGAGAAAAGTTCCCTCTTAGGGGTCTGTGTAATCTGCTTCTGACTGTATAACTGATGAACTTTGAACTGGAATGCTTTCACCCCTGACTCACCCCTGAAATGCTAACTGTTTTTATGCATGGGTCCAAGGATTGTCTAATTCTTTTGGCCAATCACAAGATGTTTCTTGTGTCATCTGCTTTTATGCAGTGGCCAAAAGCCTATAATTCTCTACAAATGACTAAATGCTTAATCACATAGCTGTAGGAAAACCACTTAACACTCCTGATATCATGTTTATCTATAAAAACCTAATTATATCTATTGATTTATTCAATTGAGATGCCTGGGCCTTTTGTAATTACGTTATTTGGGGTAAGAGTGGACTCCTTCTTCCATCCCTTTAATGATTGTGAAACAGAGGCCCATAGAAATCAAGTGCTTTGCCTAAGATCAAAAACCATTAAGCAGCAGAAGTGGGATTGAAACCCAGTCTCTTGATTCTAAATCCAAATTTCTTTCTATTGCACCAGACTTCCTAATGTCTGGACTCATAGCAAAATTTCACAATCCTCCTTTAGGCTTTTGCTGTCTCTTAGGTGGTTTTCTTCGCTGTCTTTTCACTACTATTAACCCTGTCTATACTTTGACTTAACACAGTGCCTGGCCCATTGTATATACTTAATAAATTACTGTTGGGTAGACAAGAAACTTGCTTGAGGTAACATAATCAGCAAATATCAGAGCCAGAAGTCCCCCAGTATATCTCCTACAGCGGGAAGCAGAAATAGGCTGATGACAAGTAGGAGTTCAATCCCAAGTTCAGCAATGGGGTGGGGGGAGAGAGAGAGAGAAGGAGAAGAAGGAGGAGCAGAAGGAAAGAGAAAGATAGAGAAGGAAAAAAGAGACAGAGAGAGAGAGAGAGAGAGATAGAATGGAAGGGAAAGACAGAGGCAGAGAAAGAGAGAGAACAATAGAGTGAGAGACAGAGAGATAGAGACAGAGACAGAAAGACACAGACAGAGAGGTAGAGATAAAGGGAGACAAAATTAGAGAGAGAAAGAGAGAGAGAGAGAGAGAGAGAGAGAGAGAGAGAGAGAGAGAGAGAAATAGACACACAGAAAGAGACAGAGACAGAAATGGAGAGAGAAACATAAAGAGGAGCTAAGCAAAAGAGTAGAGAGGAAAGACTTCTATAGGGAGAAACAAAGGGGAAAAAGTCAGGGACAATCACATGAGAAAAAGTGGCAGAGAGGAAAGGGAAGAGGAGAGATGAATGAAAGAAGGAGAGAGCAGCATACTCTCACATTCATATTACCTTTGCAGTGGCCCGGGAGAAGAAGGAAGTCATCATACATAGCAGACATAGACAGATGACAAGTAGGAGTTCAATCCCAAGTTTAACGGCAAAGAGAACAGCATAGGCCACGAAAATTATCCAAATGATCCAGTCCATCCAGTCGAACTTCTCTCTGTAAAGAAGTCCTGGGGGTGAAACCCCAAGGTCCATCAGCTGGAGCCCTGTCCTGGAATGTCTGGGTCACTGATTTCTGCTTCCATGACAAATCTGGCAAGCCCCAGTCTTCTTGAAGAGCAAGCCTAAGGCAGGGCTGCACAAGGTATTCTAAGTCAGGGCAACTTGGGAGTGGAATGATTAGGAGAAAGATAAGGCATCAGGGAATTGGGGAGCATTGGTTTCTAATTTCATCTTGTTCCCCTTCCCAAAACACCTTCCCATCTCCCCTCACCAGCCCTTTACCTCCACATGTGTGCAACATCCACAGATAACAAATGGTAAGGCCAATTTCAAATGCTGACAGCACAGCCATGATCCCATTTAACTCCCATGGCCAGGGAAAGAACTGGAGAATGCTTTCTGAAAGAAGTGCCAAGGGGTGTGACAGTAACAACACTGACCTCTTATTCTCCTCCATACTTCTCCTCCCCATCAGTTAAGGAAAGACTTCTCTTTATATCCTCCCCCACTCCAAGTTTGCAGTGCCTTTCCCTAAAATTGCCTTATATTCTTACATATTTTGGATATAATTCAATAGCTGCCTAATTGTTCTTCCCCTTTCAAATCATACCACACTCTAATCCATCCTCTGCAGAGTTGCCAAGGTCCTTTTCCTGAAACAAAGGTCTATGTCACCCCACCACTCAGTAAATTTCTATATTTGTCAGGTAAAGCTCTTCTCAACCTTGCCCCATCCTGCCTTTTCATCCTTTAAACCTAGTCCTGACCTTTCTTTACTTCCTCTCTCACCTAGCCATAGTGGCCTACCCATTATTTCTTATACCTCCCCTCTTTAGGCTTTTGCACAGGCTGTCTCCCATGTCTGGAATGCTCTTCCTCCTTTCCTGTGCAGATTGAGGTTAAAGAAAGGAACAGGGAGCTTCTTTCATTCTAGCCCAGGACATAGTAGAAATTTTGCATATATAGTTGGGACTTCATCCACATTGGCTGAATAAGAGTGATTAAGCTCTGAAGGCAATTAAGGGTTTGACAATGAAGCAGTGCATTCTATACATGGGCAATGCCTATGTAAATACATGGTGGTGGGAAATAGCATGGTGAGTGTAGAGAACACTTCTGAGTGACTGTGATGCATAGTGATGAAGGGGAGTAATGTTGGAAAAGTCTAGACTAGAACAGGACTCAGGTTAGATAGCAGTTTATCTGAAAAAGACCACCTCTAGTGCACAGCAAGCTTAATATGAGGAAGCAGTGTGATATGGCAGCTGAAGAAAACAATTAGATTTTGGGCTGCAGTAAGAGTCTGCTTTCAGGACCAAGGAGAGAATCAAATTCCTGTAATGTGCCTCCACCAGCCCTCATCTGGAATAATACTCAGAAGAGCATTATGGGGAACCTGGGACCTTGAGGTCACATGTGGCCTTCTAGGTCCTCGGGTGCCACCTTTTCTCTGAGTTCAAGTTTTACAGAATAAACCCTTTTATTAAGGGCATTTGTTCTGTGAAGTTCAGATTTAGTCAAAGGGCTCCACTTGAGAACCTAGAAGGCCACTGTGGCCTCAGGGCCACAGGTTCCTTACTCCTGGTAGACACTGCAGTCTAAGAAGGATGTTGATAATCTGTTAGTGTTTAGAGGAGGGCATCTAGGCTAGTGAATGTCCTTGAGTCCTTGCCACATAAGGATCAGATAAAGGAACTGGTCATGTTTAGCCTGAGGAAGAGAAGAATGGAAGAGCGGGTCATGTGAGTGGTCTTCAAGTTTTTGGAGGATTATCCTATAGAAGAGAGATTGGATTTGTTCTACTTGGCCCCAGAATGTACAACATAAAACAATGCATGGAAATTTCAAAGAAACAAATTTAGGTCTGTCCTAATAATGAAAGCTTCCCAAGCATAGACTGGGGTACCTTGAGAAATAGTGAGTTTTCCTTCCTTTCAGGTCTGGATGATGGATTACATGTTGTGTATGTCATAGTGGTACTTCATTTTGTATTGGGGTTGCACTAGATTGCTGCTGAGGTCCTTTCCAATACTGAAATTCTATGATTCTAGACCTCTCAGGGCCCCTCTGCTGACCAGGTACTGTGTATGTGGGGAGAAGGGGAAGTTGGGAATGGGGGAGAATAGTGACCTTCAGAGGGTGTGCTGGGTAGAGTAACTTTATGGTAGGGATCTGGAGGGAGTGATCCATGGGTGATTTTTGGAGAGTTCATGAGTTGGAGTCATCAGTAGCTGAGGGATGATTAAGAAGCCAGGACTCTTGACTTCTCATCTCTTTTGCCCTTTCTTCTCAAACCTACCCAAGTATTCTGGAGAGTAAACCCTGCCCTCAGCTTCCCATCATAGTTACCTCTTTTTCGAAGGAAGAAAACCACAGAAAAGACAAATGACAGAATCCAGTCTACAATAAAGATCCAAATAATGACCATCCACCATGGTATTATCTCTTGTTCAGCAACTTCACCTATAAGGAAATGGTTTAATCATTACTTTGAAACAATAGCTTTCAACAACAGCCCATTAGATTATATTAATAGAAAGATTATAATGATTTTATACAGAAGCAATTCCATTGCCATAAAAAGGAGGCTTAAGTAGCCTAAAAAGCTCCCTGTGTGCTTGACTTGCCAAGCAGAGAACGGATCTTTAATTATGTCTCCTCTACTGGTTCCTTCTCTGCTGCTTATAAATACAACCAAGCCTATCCAACTTTTCAAAAACTCTCCCTCTCACTCCTATTATTCCTGATCGCTGTTATTCTATGGCTCTCTTCCTTTTCTCATCTATACACGGTATTTATGAGCTTCATGTACACATTATTCAAAGGCATCCTTGATGAAGGTAAGGGAAAAGGAAGGCTTTAGGCCAGTGGTGGATCACATCTTTATAATTGTGCAAATTAGTAAAAGATGTGAGAATATGGGACCCTATAGGGCTTACTGTGAGTTGATTAAGAAAAAGCATTTAATTTGGTAGAACAAAACATATTTGTCAGTTTCTCTTCCAACAAAGTGTCTTCTTTCCATATACCAAAATCAGCCAAGATTCTTTGTAATGCCTAAGGTAGAAATAATTCTGTTCAGTGATGCTCTGATCACAAACACTGATCAGGCGAGGCATACAACAGAGAAGTTTATGTTGTCCAAAGGGATCAGGATTGTGATAGAATAGATTGTGTACAGACTAGTGTATTTGCTTGCAATTTTCATCATTGGGGGAAATATAGAGAGATGAATATTTCAGTAATAAAAACAAGAGAATTTTCAGAATGAAGAATGTAATGGTGTCACCATCATTTATTCTGGTTGTACCACATTTGGATGTGGTATTTGGTTCTGGGAATGACAATAAAACTAATAAAAATGCATCTGAAGAGTCCTTTATAATTTACAAAATATTTTCCTCACAACAATGCTTTGAGATCAGTAGGACATGTATTATTACTAAGGCTCAGAGAGATGATGTTTTGTCAATGGTTGCACAAGATTTTAAATGGGTCATCTGATCCATTTCCAATTCTCCCCTCTCTTTGTCACTAAAGGCATTGAAAAACTAGACTAGAATCAAGGCTTTGGAGGGTATTGGAGACCATGTCATCAGAGGATCAATGAAAATTTTCTCTACTTTCTTCCTTCTATGGGGACCTTTAAGTAGAGATCAGATGACCACTTACTGTTGATTCTGTGGAGGGGATTCTTATTCAAAAACATGAATTAGACTAGATGACCTCTGAGGTTCTTTCTAGCTCTGAGGTTCAATGATGCTAAAATTGGACTTGTATCATAGCCAGTTCCATCCCAAGAGGGTCTGACCCACATTATCTGCCCAAGGTAGATGCCTAGACCAAATGACTTTTAGGACATCTAAATGAAGCTAAGGGCACCTAGAAAAACAGCCTCAGATAGGTGAAAATAGGCAGAAAAATGGTATAAAAATGCCTTACAGGTGACATTCTGGGCTTTTGGCTGGGATGCAATGGCAGAGCAAAGAACCAAGAGATGAGAATAGGAGAAAGGAGAAAAAGGAAAAGGTGAGAGGTGACCAGAAGCTAGATTTCTGCATAAAACCTTCTCACAGATAGCAGCTGAAGATAGCTTCCGTTTTCATTAGGGCTTTGGCAAGCAATATACCAATTACAGATTGAACCCACTTTGGCAAATGGCAGATAATTGGAGTAAAGAAATGCCTGCTTAGCAGCCCTAGGTATAGTGAATATTTGAGAAAACTCAGGAGAGATAGCATTAAGAGCAACAAAGAATTGAATGTTTTAGTTTCAGCATCTGTTGGGGAAAGTTGCTGTGATGTGAAGGGAAAAGACAGCATTTCTGGAAAAACCAACTAATAGCTAACTGCATGAAATAGAAACAAGGACTATTTTCCCTTCTAAAGTAGGACAAAGGACTGGAGGTAGCCCCTCTACTCTCTAGCTTTTCAGGCAACATGAAGAATCCCTTGAAGGAAGGGAAATGCTTTAATGGGAGAAAAAGGAGAAAAACATTGCCAAGAGGTTGAGTGGAATCATAGACTATGGAAGGGGGTTGGAGTATAAAGAATGTGTCATAAAGAAGGAACAAAAGGGATTATTAAGCATTCATATCTAGGTAAGGGATATGAAATTCTCGTTATGGCATGTGGGGCTATACTTTCTGAGGAGGAAGCAATTTCTCATGATCCATGGAATGTTGTTGAGCATCCAAAGATGCTCCTGGGTGAGAGTTGTCTAGTCCTCATCAGAGAAAGCAGAGACAAGTAACACTGGCTGGAGGTTCCTTGTTGAGGGGCAGCAACCTAAAATGACTGATAGAGAAGTCTACTGTCTTCTTGGCATGTAAGGACCTGAGACTTGTCAAACCCATAACTACTGCTCACCAGTGGTGATTCATGTGGGTGCCAATTGTACCACCAGAAGGCTCTGAGATTTCTAAGAATGATAAAGTTCTAGACTAGAAGATTTAGGGACACTGGTGGTATTTTCATTGTTCATTCAATAAAAGTGGGGAGGTTCAGAAGAGAACATCAACTTTGAACTTCTCAAGTGCACCTGAGAAAATTGTGAATGGGACCTGGCTTTCTGAACAGCAAGCAGTGATGTAAGGATGATAGACCTGTGGTCAGGAATGGAGTATATATCAAGAACTAGGAAAAATATATTTTCCTGAATATATATGGATGCATTTACCTATATATGTATATATGAATGTATGTGTGTGAACACACATACATATGTGTGTATACACATATACACACATATACAGACACACACAAATATGAAGGAAGTGTTAAATTGAAAATGAAGAGAAAGAGAGGGAGAGCAAACTGTCTCCACAGAACTACTACAGTGGATGCCAGTGGACACCAGAATGTTAAGCATGGCACAAGTAGGCAAAACAATAGTGGAGATTCCTTCTGATGTAGAGGCTACATCACTCAAGAACGAGAACAGCAATAAAGTTAATAGATTCAGATACGTTGATGCCAACTAGTCTAGTACAATAACTAGAGGATTCAATGTAAGGAGATAAACACATCTGCAGAGGTATTATTGGAATCCCATAGGATGTAAGCCATGATTGGAATACAGTGATTGAAAAGTATAGAATAGGGGCGGCTAGGTGGTGCAGTGAATAGAGAACCGGCCCTGGAGTCAGGAGGATCTGAGTTCAAATCTGGCCTCAGACACTTAACACTTACTAGCTATGTGACCTTGGGCAAGTCACTTAACCCCAATTGCTCTTCTCTCTCCCCTCCATAAAGAAAAAAAAAGAAAAAAGAAAACTATAGTATAAAAAAGAACAGATTAGATAAAAGGGGTGATGTAGTATTGTATAGTATGAAGAGAGGCTCCTATGAAAACAAGTAGCATCCCTTAATGCATAGAATGGTAGACCTGAAGCCAGGAAGACCAGTGTTCAAATCCTGTCTCTCACACTAAGCCACCTGACCATGGAAAAGTCATTTAACCACTTTAAGCCTCAGGAGATTCTCTAAGACTTATCTACTAAGTTTTTGATGTGCTATATCATTTACATGGGCAATTGGGTGGTACAGTGGATAGAGAGTTGAGCCTGGAATCAGGAGGATCTGAGTTCAAATTCAGCCTCCACACTGACTAATTGTGTGAATGTGGGCAAGTCACTCAACCCTATTTGCTTCAGTTTCCTCACATATAAAATGAGCTTGAGAAAGAAATGGGAATCCACTCCTGTATCTTTGCCAAGAAAAACACAAATGGGTTCATGAAGAGTCAGACATGATTAAAAATGACTGAAGAGCAACAACACCCCCCTTTATAGTTGAGGGCCTTTGTGAATGCAGAGGTCAAGTGACTTTACAAGCTTAGCACAGCTACTAAGTGTCTGAGGTCAGATTTGAATTCTGGTTTTTCTGACTTCAAGACTAGTGCTTCATCTACTACCCCACCAGTTAGATATGTGGTGATGAGATAAATGGATATGTCATATGGAAATATGTTGGAGGAAAAAAAAGAGATCTGGGATTATGGGGAGACTTAACCCTTTTTAGGATAATAGGGAATAGAAGAGGGCAACACAGATTAGAAGGGGAAAGAAGAAGATAGTTATACAAGTACTGCTCAAATACAGATTTGAGGTTCTCCTTGACAAGAAGAAAACACACAGACACAGACACAGACACAGACACACACAAACATACACCCCCTGCCCCAAGACAGAACTGAGAATTTCCCTCAACTTATCAAAATGGATGGCAACTGTTTGTTTCTTGTGAGATGCTCAAATAACACAGTCATAAGGAACCTAAAAATATATTGCCAACGATTATCATCTTGGACAATAAACTGAAGGCTTAGGGGCCATGGATTATGTTTCACTTACAGCTTTCTATTAAAGGAAAAAGTGACAGGAGTGAAGTAAGGTGATAGTGAGAGTACCTAGTGTATTCAAGTCACTTGGCCCAGATGAAGTACACCTTCACATTCTGAGAGAACTGGCAGCTGCAATTCATAAAAATTAATATCCAGTGACATTTGAAAGATCACAGGAAAAGGAAGAGTTTACCAGAATGTTAGAGATGGATGAGTGTTTGATTTTCAAAGAAGGGAAGAGAAGGGTCTGAAAATAACGTTAATTAACTTGATTTTGCTGGATAAGATAAAAAAAATGAGAGATGGTTAGTGAACATTCAGAAAAGGAAGAAATGAGAACCAGCATGGGTTCATTGAGAACGAGTAATGTCCGACTAACCTCATTCCCTTTTTCATAGGATAACAAAACTAGCAGATGAGGGAGATGCTGTGGATATAGTTTACTTAGACTTTAG
Source organism: Gymnobelideus leadbeateri (assembly GCA_011680675.1). Taxonomy (NCBI): domain Eukaryota; kingdom Metazoa; phylum Chordata; class Mammalia; order Diprotodontia; family Petauridae; genus Gymnobelideus; species Gymnobelideus leadbeateri. The sequence continues at coordinate 59,488 of WOXC01006191.1, forward strand.
CAAAGCTTGTGACCAAGTATATCATACCAGTCCTGTGGAGAAGATGCAAAGATAAGGGTTCTCTCTCTACATCGTTCTTCCCTGCTCTCCCTCTCTTACCCCCAATGTCCTCTCTCCTTCTCTTTCTTCATTTCCCCATGCTCATTTCCTTTCTCCTTTTTCTTTATCTCTGTCAACCAGTCTTGCAAGGGTGTTTTCAGTTTCTTGCCATGGTTTCTGTGTTTCAGACCCCAAGTAGGTACCCCACTGCCTCCTCTGGCCACTAGCCTCAAGTTATCATGACTCAGATGGGAAAAACACTCTCCTAACCCTTCATATAGGAGTACCAGATTTCCAGAACTCCATTCCTAGCTTCTTACCTGAAACACATAGCTCCATGTCAGCTTCTTCTTGATGAGAATCATTGTCAAAATGACATTTATACCATCCCTCGTCTGAGGTTCTAATGTTCCGTATCTTCAGGGTGACATTTCCAGTAGTGATGCCATCTCTCACCAGCTCTGTCCTCCCTCGGTAATCAGGGCTTTGGTCTTTAAACTTATCCTCCCCATCTTCATAGTGATGCACAATTTGTAGTGATTGGAACCAAATCACTTTCATGTGCTGAGCATTCTCCTGGGGAGAAAGGTGACATGGTAGGACTGCTTCTCCCCCTACCTGGGCCTGGATGGGTTCTGTAGGTCCAATCACTGAGAACTTCTCTATTGAAGAAGAAAGGAAGAAGAGAGATGTGTTCAGAGAGGAAAAATGCAGAAAGTGGGAGGGAGAGTGGGGAACCTACAATGGGGGAGAGGAAGGCATCTGGAGAGGTGAAGGGACAGAGTCCCTGGAGGAAATCAGGGAAGAAAGGACAGGATGATGAGGATATTGGGAAAGCTTCAGGAAAGAGAGAAGGGAAACTGGGAGGTAATTGGAAGGGTTGGTGGATAATGAGGGAATGACTTGGGAAGTAATTGGGGTGAGATGGGAGGGCAAAATCTCCCTGGTTTTTTCCTTCCAAACCAAACTGATAAATCCAGAAAGCCAGACAAGCAAATACTTCTACCTGAGCCCAATGTGTGAATCTCAAGGAAGAGGAAGATGAGTAAGCTGAAGAGAAAGGAGTCTGAAGGACTGACAATCTCCATCATACCTGAGGGAAGAATACATCAGAGACAGGGTCTTTATGTCAGGGAGGGAGTGTGTCAATCTCATGACATCCTACCCATGCAGGCCCATGATAATGGGAGAAGCACTTAGAAAGTGAAGCCTTTGATTTATACACCTTCCATTCCTCCCAGGCTAGTCCTCCCTTCCTCTTCTTCTAGGTTCATTTCCACCCACCTCTGTACTCTTTCTCCTACTCTTTCCTTAGCCTGAAATGTCTGGACTCACCCTTTCCGTCCTCTCAGTTCTTTCCCTCTCTCTAAACCTTGGCCCTCCAGGGAGCCTGTTCTGAATGCCTTAGTCCATAGCAATTTCTCTACTAAGGAAGAATATAGCATAGCGAATCACCACTAATTTCTTATCTGGGAACCAGTGGCCATTTCCAGGCATCCTGGTCTATATCTTGCCACTTTTTCAGAGAAAGTGAGGCTTGGGACTTCACAGAGTCCTCCCTCACTGAAATTCAATTCACTTGCAAGTCATGGAATCACCTTCCTGTTATCATGGTCTTCTTTGAGAAGGAAGGACAAACAACAACCTATGAGTAGTCCAGGCTGCCTTACTTGGGAGCCAACTGACAAGTTCCAGTTGGGCAATGCAGTTCCTTCCTCCCTTCCTTTGTTCCTCCCTTTGGTAATTAGCTTCTTCCTTCCTTTGTTCCTTCCTTTATTAGTTTGTCTTCCTTTCTTCATTTGTCTGTTTCTTCCTTCCTCCCCCCCCCTTCCCTTTCCTTCTCTTCCCTTCCCTTTCATCATTCCTCTCCCTCTGTCCACATAAGGTATCATACTCTTACCTGCCAGTGCTCTGCCCAAAGGAATGTAAATTTTGATGGTTGAAACCTAGGAAGATATCTTGTGGTTTTAGAGGCTAAATTTCTTTCTTAAAGGCCATACCTTGAAACAAGGCTCTCATTGATTGGCCAACCATAGATCCCAGTGAAAATCCATTAGTGGTCACTGTTTGGGTCCTGATGGCTCAGACTTAATGTAAATAGTAACTGTTTCTCTTTTGGCCAGAAACCCTGAGGGTCTTTCCCTTCCAGGTGAATTTTTTGTTTTATTAGGTAAAAGAGACCATTCCTTGGCTCATTTCTTACCTAGCTTTAGTCACTGAATGGGCACTGCTTCAGTCAAAGTGAGAACTTGGAAAGACCTTAGCTTAAAAAGATCTCTCACTACATCTGGGGCCATCTCCTATCATCCTATATCTTGCCACTTGACCCAGATGGCTCTGGAGGAGAAAGTCAGGATGGTGACTTCGGGCAGCCCTCCCTCACTTAAATCCAATTCACTTGCAAGTCATGGCATCAACTTCCTGATGTCATATGTGGATTCCAGGGAGGCTTAGATATCTGGGACTAAGGGGAGATTGATTTCTCCCAAGAGGGAGAACCAGGCTCTCTGGCTGAACTCAGGGCAAAATAAGGAGTGGCAGGAGATCTAAGAAGGGAAGCTAGACTTACCTCATAAGCTCCACTGCTGTATCTCTATAACTTGTCTTGTGCAGAGCTGTGCACTGTGTCCTCGCACTTCAGGAAATCCACTCCTGTCCTAAGACTGGTAGCAGAAGGTGACTCTGGGGGTACCACTGGGTCCAGAAGTTGGTTCTACAGTCACAGTTATGTTTTCTGTTCTCTGGATCTTGTATCCCCACCCCTGAAGCCCCACCCCTCATCCTGCGACTGTGTTCTTCTGATAAGCTTAACCCAATGGCATGAGCAGAGAGACATAATCCAGAGACCAGTAGCAAGAATGGCTTTTATATTGAATTGACTTCTTCTCAGGAAAGCCCCTTCTATGGTACCAGTCAGACCAAGAACTGAGATTGAGGACTGAGTCCACTAGAGCAGGCTGAAGACTTATCTTATGGGAGGTGTGAAGTGAGGGACTTGGGGGGCTAGGAGGTACTTGTTATGGGCTAAGGAGACAATGTTGGGGATGGACAAAGGCAGGGGTGGGGAATCTGTGGTCTTTAGGCCACATACAGCCTTTTAGGTCTTTAAATACAGTCTTTTGACTGAATCATAATTTTATAGAACAAATCCTTTCATTTTTATTCATATATTTTTGTTCATCTTTTATAGTTCTATTTTATTTTTAAATGAATGTATTTAAAACACCAAAGAATAAAATAAGTTTCAATGAAATAAGCCTCCCAGACTGACTGATATAATGAGAACATTAGTAGGCCATAAGGGCTAAATTAATGGCTGCTATGCTCATTATTTAATTCTAACTTACCCTGCCTGACTGGTGCCATGCATGAAACTGGTTGACTAGAGTTTATGGGGTTGCATATGCCAGTCTGTTATCAGTTTTTGACAGTAGTGCACTGTGTTTCTAATTGAAGTGGAACTGAATAGTTTTGAAGTGAATAGTTGCACAGCTCAACAGTGTTTTAAAATTCTGTCTGTTTAACAGTTTATGATGTCAAAGAAGACCAAGAGAACATTGAAGGAAGAAAAATATATTTTTAATGAGGATGGGGAATTGCAATATTAGGTTATTTCTGCTAAAGATAAGATGATTTACTTGCTCTGTGACACCATAATATCAATATTAAAGAAATTCAATGCTCATCAGCACTTATAAGGACCACAAATATTTTAAATTAGGGGGAGAGGTATGGAAGATTGTATTGCAGAAATGAAAAGATGAAAAGCGAAAGCAAAGACAATTCTTTCAAGCAGGGACAAGACTTGGGAATAACGACTCTTAAGCAACTTATAAAGTAGCTTCTAAACTTGGGAAAAAAGGGAAGCCATTCAGTGATGCAGAAATTGTGAAAGCATGCATTGTTATAGTTGTAAAATGCTTAGAACCTGATAATGTTCCAAAGTACAAACAACTGCCTTTTTGAAGGGGAACCATAATTAACAGGCAGTGTGAGTGAGCCTTCAATTTAACAGAACAACTTCATGCACTACTTCAAAAGGAAAATACATATTATTCAATAGCTTTGGATAAATCAACTGATACTACTGACTGAGCACAGATTTTATACTTCATTTGGTCATAAGGGAAGATTTTCTTTGCTATAAAGAGTGCTTTGGGCACTCTTGTGGACAGAACACAGTGAATAGATATCTTCAACAATTTTCAAGACAGCTGTCATGAAGTTAGACTGAATTTGGTAAATTTAGTGAGTATATGTACAGATGGTGCACCTTCCATGCCAGGAAAACATGTAGGGTTTATTGAGTAGATAAAAAAGTATTAATAGATACAGATGTTCTCTGTATCTTGCATAAGCAAAATCTCTGTGCTAAAGCTATTATATTAGCGACATCATTATAAGTATTGTTAATTATATTTGTGCAAAGGCAACATGACATTGCCAATTTTGTAACATGCTAAAGTTGAATGATGAGGTATTCAGTGTGGATTTGCTGCATCATTCTGAAGTACATTGGCTATCTCAGGGACAGGTGTTAGCCGAAATTTTATCTCTGCAAGAACAGATAGTTAGGGTGGAGCCAAGATGGGGAAGTAAAAGCAGGAGGTTGCTTGAGCTCATCCCCCAATCACCGCCAAATACCTGTAAAAAATGACTAAACAAATTTCAGAGCTACAGAACTCACAAAATGACAGAGTGAAACACATCTCCAGCTGAAGACAGCTTGACAGGCTGACAGGAAAGGTCTATCACACTGGGCTGGGAAAGGAGCACAGTCCCATGTGGGCCACACCAGCACAGACTAGCAGGAGCACACCTGAGGGGACTGAATCACTGGCAGCTGGGACGGTTTCCAGACTTCTCAATGCACAAATGCCAAAGACAAAGTAAAAGGTCAGTGGGGGAACTCTGTTGGGCCTTGGTGAGAGCAAAGCATGGTCTGGCCCCAGCCCTGGGGTGGGGGCAGAGGTGGTGGTGGGGGCAGCAGCAGCAGCAGCAGCAGCAGCAGCAGCAGCAGCAGCAGCAGCAGCAGCAGCAGCAGCAGCAGCAGCAGTGGCTGCTTCCAAAGTTCCAGGCCCACATATGGTGGGGGAATCAAGCACCTGATCAGAGGGCAATTTCAGGGATCTCTTTGCTAGTGCTGAGGCAGGATTCTCTTGCTTTGCCTTGCTTGGATCTGGGTTGCAGTCTTGGGTGGCAGTCCTAGGGTGAGGATGAGCACTGATGTGACAGAGCCTGTGGCAGCTGTGGAGAGGGAGTCCTTCTCATAGTCCTGAGGCTGAAAAGAGTGCTTGTGGTCACTCACAGACCAGACCATGGGCCAGGAGGGAGTAAACACCTCTGCTTATTTACTCTGCTCTAATCACCTTAGAAGAACTGAAAATTTACAGGTGCATAGAAGTATCTCTGACAACTGTACAACCAAGAATCACCTGCCCAGCAAAACTGAGTATAAGGGGTGGCTAGGTGGCCCAGTGAGTAGAGCACCAGCCCTGGAGTCAGAAGGCCCTGAGTTCGGATCCGGCCTCAGATGCTTAATGCCCAGAAAAACAAAAACCTAGCCTTGTGACTTTGGGCAAGTCACTTAACCCCAACTGCCCTCCAAAAAGCAAACCCCCCCCCCCCAAAAAAAAAAACTGAGTATAATACTTCAGGGGAAATGGACATTCAATGAAATAGAGGAGTTTCAAGCATTCTTAATGAAAAGACCAGAGCTGAAAATCTGACTTTCAAATACAAGAATCAAGAGAAGCATGAAAAGGTAAACAGGAAAGAGAAATCATAAGGAACTTAAATTTGAACTGTTTACATTCCCATGTGGAAAGACAGTATATGTAACTCATGAGGCTTTTCTCAGTATTAGAATAGTTGAAGGGAATACATACACTCACATACATATGTACATGTGTGTATTATGTGTATATATATTATAGACAGAGGGCACAGGGTGAGTAGAATATGAAGGGATGATATCTAAAAAATAAAATTAAGTGGTGAGAAAGGAATATATTGGGAGAAGGAAAAAGGGAGAGATAGAATAGGGTCAATTATCTCACATAAAAGAGGCTGTTACAATGGAGGGGAAGAGCAGAGAAACAAAGGGGAATGAGTCAACCTTTCTCTCACTGAATTTGGTTTAAGGAAGGAATAACATATACACTCAATTGAGTACCTTACTCTATGGGAAAGTAAGAGGGAAGGGGATGGGGGAATGATAGAAGGGAGGGCAGATTGGGGGAGAAGATAGAAGCAAATACTTTTGAAAGGGGATAGGGTAAAAGGGGAAATAGAATAAATGGGGGTGGGATAGGATGGAAGGAAATGTCGTTAGTCTTTCACAATATGACTACTATGGAAAATGTTTGCATAACTGCACATGTATAAACCTATATTGTATTGCTTGTCTTCTCAATGGGGATGGGGGAGGAGGGAGAGAATCTAGCGCTTAAAGTTTTAAAAACAAATGCTAAAATATTGTTTTTGCATGCAACCAGTAATTAAGACATACAGGCAATGTGGTATAGAAATCCATCTTGCCCTAAAGAAAGTAAGAAGGGGATGGGGGGATAGGAAGGGATAGTAGAGAGGACAGACTGAGGTAAGGGGAAATTAGTATGCATTCCATCTTGAGACTGGGGATAGGGGCGAGATGGGGAGAAAAGTTGGAACTCAAAATCTTGTGGAAATGAATGTTGAAAACTAAAAATAAATAAATTCTGGGAAAAAAGAACAGATAGTTAAATTTTATGAAGAAAAAAATCAGCAATGTGAATTATTAAAAGAAATTTCTTTTTTTAAATTTGTAAATATTGTACAAATTTTAATAGCTTCAATTGTATATAGAGCCAAAATAAAAACTTGCATTAAAGTTGGTGCTAGGTTGTGACGTGGTACCCCTCCCCCTGGGCATTTGTGATGTCTTGTCTTCTTTGCTTGATGTCCGGCCTGTCTTCCCGATGATGCTGTTGGGTCTGCATCTGATTTCTCGCCTTGTTCCTAGTCTAGAAACCAGGGACCAGCCACCTACTTGACTAGATGAGTAGGGCCTCTGACATCTCTTAAGATGATCTACATGGCAAATTTTTCATTTCCAGGAAATTTCCCTGCAAGATTCCCAACTGGGGGTGGGGAGTTAGTTGTTAAAGTAAACCCCTTCTTTTTAAAATCCCCTTGGAGACTTCCAGCCACAAATGTGGGGGTGGTGCTGCTGGGCCTTCCAGATGGGTCAGTGGGGATGGGGGCAGGTCTGCAGGGCCTGGTCCGCCCTATGACTCTGAGAAGCCCTTCTCCAGGAGCCAGGCCTTGAGCTATTGATCAAAGTAACCCTTAAGCCGCAGGGTTCCAGTCACCTCATTGACCTGTGTCATAGGCATCTTCCCTATCAGCTGAGTCAGGAATTCTTCCACATCTTTCTGCAGGGTCCAAATGTCTCCCTCCACCTTTCAGATCAGAATCATTTGACTCTTGCCATGTGTAAGCTCGGTGTAGACAGGGATGTTGTGCATCTGGGAGGGATGAATGAAGTAGGGGAGGTTTGGTGGGGGGTTTTGGGAGGCTGCCAGCCACTCACCATGGGGTAATTCTGGTGTCTGGGGGTCTCTGGGATGCTAGCAGGAGGAATGAGACGCTTCAAAAATCTGTACGCTTTTGTGGACTCCACAATTCCAGGGTAGGCAGATGGCTCTGGAGTCTGGCTCTGCCAGCGGAGCCCGCAGGCCGGGCATCCCAGCTGCCCGCTAGCCCTCAGCCAGGCATGGACAGAGGACACCTGGAGCGCCAATGCCATACTGCAGCCCAGTGCCTTAAAAAGAAGATTTCTTTAGGAATACTGCTTTTCTGTGTGATATCATGTCAAATCAAAATGACTTGAATATTTCTTTGCAAGGTAAAACTAAGTCTTTTATGATATATGGCAAAAAATCCAAGCATTTTGAAAAAGACTATCTTTTTCCAAAACACTTCTTCAAAAGGAAAGTTCTGATGAACATTTCCCCCGATTAGCAAAAGTCATTGAAGAGCATGATGATATATATGAAGACTACATTTGAAGACTACATAGATGTTATAGACCTATTAATTGGAGAATCCAATGAAAAGTTCACTGATTTTGGGAATCATAGCATCACTCTCAAATTAGCATTTTAGCCTCACTTAGCTAAGATCACCAAGGCACCTAAATAATTAAAGATGGAATTGATTGAGCCCTCAGTAGATGACATTTTAAAGACATTGATTGATGTTAAGAAAGATCCAATTGAAATATGGAAAAGTGCAGTAAAATACCATATTTTTGGTGTCCACCTGTTCTACCTAACTCTTAGCTGTGGTTCTAAGAAGCTGTAGCATGTGCAGCAGCCACACTCCAGTAAACCATTTTGACTGACAGGCTAACCCAGGTTGAAGGTAACTGAAGGGTCTCAAACCTCTCAGTGAGTTAGGGGGGGTATCTACTCCAAGCATGTGAAGATTGCCCCTGGTGGAATGGGTAGATGAAAACAATTGCCATGAAGGCAACTAAGGCATGTTCTGTGGAGTGCTTAGAGTTTGGTTAGGCATCTAGGACTCCAAGGTCATCCACTACATCTTGAGCCATCATCAGTCATCTTGACCATGTCCTGACATTGCACTGTGATGACTGGAAGAGAGAGTGAGGCCAGTGACTCTGTGCAGCTTTGCCTCACTTAAATTCAATGTACACATGAATCAAAAGACATCACCCATACCATTTTACCATTTTTACTTATCTCAAAGTCACATGGCAACAGGCAAGTGACAAAGCAGCAGGTCTGGGTATATGGGAGTTGTAGTCACAACCTTGCACACAGGCAGCCCAGGTCATAGGGTCTTCTCATTGGAAGCAGCACTGGGATTTGGCAGCTCCCTGGATGTCTGAGTAGCCTTTTAAGGATCACACTGCTCACCTCCTGGTGTGAGGAAGAGGCTAGAAAAGGTGCCCCCCAAATTGTCTGCTTATCCAACTCTGGCCTGAGTACCATGGCAGGTGGGGATCCCATGCTGTGGTCAAAACACAAAAAATTGTACAAAATCTTCTGCAAAGATGATTCCACTCACTATCGGTACATAAAATGTGCTTATACTTATAGACAACACAAAATCCGGTAGACCTGAAAGCTGAATACCTCCTTTGTGAGAGAACTCAGCAAGTATCACATCCAAGCCCTGAGTGAAACAAAGTTTGCAAATGAATGCCAACCTGCTGGAGTCTGAGGTGAGTTCATGTTTATCTGGAGTGGCTGCAGTGAAGGGAAATGCCATGAAGCTGGTGTAGGTTTGCAATCAAAACTAACCTAGTCAAGAAACTTTTATGCCTCTGTAAAGGAGTGAATGACAGATTTATGACAATGTGATTGCCACTTGCAGGAAAATGCCATGCCACCATCATCAGTGCCTATGCTCTCACCATGATGAACCCTGATGAGGTCAAAGAAAAATTTAATGAAGACATGGAGACCCTAATCATCAATATGTCAAAAAAAGCACAAGCTTGTAATTCTGGGTGACTTTAATGCTAGAGTAGGCTCAGACTGCTAGACATAGCAGGGAGTCCTTAGGAAGAAAGGATTTGGGAACAGTAACAGCCATGGTCACTTACTACTGAAAACTTGTGCATCTCATGGCCTTCTCTCCACCAACACTGTCTTCCATTTACCTAAGTGCAATAAAACTTCATGGATGCACCCCCACAGCAAACATTGGCATTTAATCCACTATGTGATTGTAAGGAGAAGAGATAGACAGGATGTGAGAATAACAAAGGCAATGTGTGGTGCAGAATGCTGGACTAATCATAGAATTATCCTCTCCAACCTAAATATTTGCATTAAAAAAATGGTGACCTCAAGGCAAAATGACAACCAGAAGAATTAATGTCAACAGATTAGAGTGCTTCTCTGAGTGGGAAATTTGTTACAGACTTGGAAGGAAAGTTGAGCCAACACACAGTTGGCAATAGTGGAGCAGAAAAGGAGTGGGCAGCTTTTAGAGATTTGGTGTACAGCATTGCATTCACTCATCTGGGATGGGACACTCACAAACACCTAGAATGGTTTGATGAAAATGATGAGGAAATTCAGAAGATGATAAATGAAAAATGTGAATTCCACAGGGTTTACCAACAGGACAATCCATTCATTTCTTTTTTTTTTTTAAGCAATTGGGGTTAAGTAACTTGCTCAAGGTTACATGGCTAGTCATTATTTGTGTGTGGGTGCTCATTTTCTGAGGCTGGATTCGATCTCGGGTCATCCCAACTCCGAGGCCGGTGCTCTTACTCACTGCACCACCTAGCTGCCCCTTTTTAGGGCAATTGGGGTTAAGTAACTTGCCCAAAGTCACACGGCTAGGTTTTTGTTTGTGTGGGTTAAGTGTCTGAGGCCTAATCTGAACTCAGGTCCTTCTGACTCCAGGGCCGGTGCTCTATTCACTGCGCCACCTAGCCGCCCCTTAATCCATTCATTTCTAAGAAGGCAGCATTTAATTCCATTAAAAGTAAAGTACAAGTGAAACTTAGAGAGATGCAGGATTCTTGAGATAGCAACAAATACTTGATTCCCTTCTGTGTGACTGTTTATCTTCCCAGGGCCATTTCCTATCTAGCATTCCTTCTGACTTTTGTGGAATCACCAGTGTTTCCTTTAAAGGAGAGTGGGTGGAGCAGTCCCCAGAGATAAGAGAGGAAGAGGTCAAGTTCTTTTGGCTTTGAAGAACTCAGTAGACATAGAAAACTCAAATTAGAACTCAAGTCCTCAAATACTGATCTCTCCATAACTGTGGAAGATTATTCTTCTCTTGTGTAACTGAATGTGATCAACTGTTAAACCTTGGAGATGGTTCTTGGTCCTAGGGACCCCAGCCACACTTTGCTCTTTCCCATGAGCCTCAGGCCTTGGCCCACTTGTTCCTTTGGTGTACTTGGTTTCTCCCATCTCTCCTCCCAGAGAGTGCTCCCCTCACTCCTTTCTCCACATTGTCCAAAGGCTATACTTTTCTGTAGCTGCAGGGAGAAGATGGATTTGCCCTGATAGCTTAGATGGGTCACATAGATTAACTTGATAGTTGACATGCAAGATGTCTGCCACCTTCCCAGTCCCAGAACCTCAGCCTCCCCAATCCTTTCAGTATCCCTAACCTCTTTAATCTCATCAGTGTTTTAGGTGATTAGATCTCCCAGTATTGGGATATGTTCTTCCTCAATATTCCTCAAACCATTTTTGGGGGCCACACCTGCAAAGGGGCTTGTCTGAGGCACCACAGCTTTCTTTAGGCCCCCAGTCCTCAGGGTCTGCCAAGTGAATGAATGGGTAGGAGAAGGCCTGAACAAAAGCCTAGATGGAGTGACTAGATGTCTATTACTCCCTCTTCAAATCCTTTGTTCTGAACTCCTGTCTCTCCCATCAAAAGTGGTTGGCCTCAAACCTTCAAGGCTCACAGCTGCCCTCCCCAGGGAGTCTTCCTCACCTTGAACACTCTCTGAAAGTGGCTTGGGCTACCTCAAGAAGTAAAAAGTAAACTTCTTTACCAGGAATCTTCAAGTGGAGGTTTGGTAGCCACTTTTCAGTGATGTTGTAGAATGAGTTTCTGTTTTGTTATGAGTTGGATATAGGAGGATTGTATAGTAGGCACTTAATAAATGCTCAGTGTGTTGTTTCAGATGTTCAGTGTTCAGGTAAGTGATGGACCTGATTTTCCTCTGAAAGTTGGTGTGGACAAAGGGCAATGCTAATGTTGCAATAGCCTGTTTTAATGAACAAGGTGGCACAGTGAGAAGGGAAGGTAGAAAGTATTTATATGTATATGCCAATGTAGATATATAGTGCTTACTTTGTACTAAGCACTGTTTACAAATCATCTTAGCTGAGACTCCCAGTCACCCCTTTGAGGTGGTAGTTATTATTATCCCCACTTTTGTTGTTGTTGCCCAGTCATTTCAGTTATGCCCAACTCTGTGAGTCCATTTGGGGTATTCTTGGCAAAGATACCGGAGGGTTTGATATTTCTTTCTTCAGCTCATTTTACAAATGAGGGAACTGAGGCAAACAGGGTTAGTCAAATTGACAAGCATTTATTAATTAAATTAATTAAAGCATTTATTATTACATTTACTATGTGCCAGGCACTTGTGCTAAGCACTAGGGTTACAAAGAAAAGAAAAAAATAGGGACCCTGTCCTCAAGAAGCTCACATTCTAATGGGGGAGACTGCCGTGGGCTGCTCAGTGTCCAGCACTTAGCATGATTCGGAGACGTGAATAAGAAACGACCAGGCCATGTGGGTAGCTCAAGGAAGAACCATGAACTCCGTTTATTGATACTCAGGGAAAGGTTTTTATAGAGAAAAGAGACAAAGGACGGAAAGGAAGAGGAATCTATCTTAGTCTGTTGTATCCTGGAAGTAGCATGGTAATAAGGCCTATTGATCCCTAGGTGCCATAAAGTCTTAGGAAAAGTCAGTTATCTCTTATCACATGCAGTCAGTTACATCTCAAAGGATGCTCTTGAGAGCTAGCCTCAAAGCCTAATGGCCAAGGCCGCATCATCAAGAACATCTGCGTAGGAACTGACTTCCTGCAAATGTTTTGGACAACTAATAGTTTTGGGGAAGAGCCTTAGGTCTGGTTCTCCAGTACTTCCTAATGTAGCCGCAATCATAAACAGATACAATTGAGAGCAAACTTCAAAGCTGAAGCGCAATCCTCAAAAGACATCATGTTTAGAGCTGGCCGCTCAAAGATACCAGAGTGCGGAATCAGATATATTCTGGGACAGAATCCTGTTGATCTCAAGAACTCCAATAACATCCTTTTAAAAGCAACCTATATCAAAAGAACTCCAGAGCAGACTTAGTGAAAAGTCGCATCTCAAAGAGATCTTTGACATGCAGGTCCACTGATATCAGGGTAATTATCAGAGTCCTGGGACAGGCCTCTTTGGCTCACCACAGGAGACAACATACAAAAACATGTAGATACAAGGTATATACAGGGTAATCTCAGATGGAAAATGTTAGGAGCTGGGAGATGGGTGGAAGGATCAGGAAAAGCAGAAAGTGAATTTTAGGCTGTGGCTGGAAGCTAGGGGATGCAGGTGAGGAGGCATATCATGCCAGGCATAGGAGACAGAGAGAGTTGAGAGACAGAATATTTTTTGGTCATAAACAGCCAGAAGGCAAATGCCACTGACTACTGAATTTTAGGAAAAACATTTTGATAGCTGTCTGGAGGACAGATTTGAGTGGGGAGACTTGAGGTGAGGAGATGCACACTAGAGGGCAAACTTCCTCAGGCTCACTCTCCACAGGAGACAAATAAGGGTGATAAAAAATGTCTTCTGTAACTCAAGGAATCCTCTTGTGACCCAGTAGCAGAGGGCTAATCAGGAGAAAGTGGTTTGAGTTCCATCAGAGTCACACTTCAGTGGTAAAGTCAGCACATTTATGATACTGCATGATATGCCTCATTCATCTAGGGAAAGACACAAGACCAGAGATGCATTGGAATCAGCCTCCCAGTCCCTCATCTCCAGCATCCTGTCTTCAACAAAAGAAAGGACAGATGTTTTGTTTACTTACTAGGGTTTCCCTTCCTATTGCTATCCTTATTGGTTACTAGGCAAGATAAGGAGCTTTCCTCCCCTCCTCAGCTGATATAGGCACAAAATCTGTCAGTAATCAATCAATGAAACCAAAATGCAACCACAAAGTTAAAGCAAGTGTTGAGGAATTTTTAATATGACCTTACAATGTTTGAATAAGTCCTTAAACAATGTTTATAGGACTACAGGGCCTTGGCCATTAGATGAAAAAAATGATATCACACAGGAAACCTCTTGTGACTGGCTGAATCAGTCACATTTCTTGAACCTTTAAAGGAAAAACAGCAAGCCATTTGGGTTCAGGCTTGAGAGTGTTTTGTTCGGGAGGACCCTGTGGGAGTGGGGGTGGGGGAGAAGGGGAAATTCCTCCTCCATCACCCCCAACCAACAACCAAGTCACTGGATCTATTGGACCAATAGGACACAATACATGCATCTAGGAGCAGACACCCCTCATCCCAGGACAGACATGGATACAGAGAGGGTGACTGAGGGAAAAAGTAGCTCGAAGCATAATGTTGCAGGGAAGATGGATTCAGGAAAGAAATTAGGGAAATCCATCTGAACAGCCTTCCCAGCAGAGATCTGTGACCTGGTTGTAAGAGCACTTTAGCAAGGAAGAAAGAAAAAAAAAGAAGGGAAGAAAAAAGAAAGACAGAAAAAACAAAAGAAAAAAGAAAGGGAAAAGAAAGACATCAAGAGAAAGAAGAAAAGATAAAAGAAAGAATGAATGAAAGAAAATAAAATAAAAAAAGAAAGGATTTTGTTACCTGGAGGTGTGTTACACTATGCCACATGTGTATTCTATATGTGTGCCTCAGCAGCAATGCATTGAAAGTTTGAACTTATTCTTCCCACAGAAACTGTGTATTTGTTGAAGATTTTGCCCCATGTTTTTTGGAGGGGAATGTTTTATACCAACTATTACTCAGCCTTTTTATTAAATGCCTTAGTTTAAGGCTAATTAAATGAATCGACTGATTAACAGTAGTAAGCACAACAATAAGAGCTCCTGAGTTAGGAGTAACCACTTACAGGATCACCCCTAGAACCTAAGCCATCATTTTCCTTCCAGTGACCCAATCTGAGAGAATGAATGCAAGTTGGATGATGTACCCCAGAAAGGCCCTTACACAAATACCTCACCTCTCCTTACATATTTCTGTATATATAATGAGACTGAAATATATGTGAGACCCTATTGTGGACTACTTTGTTGGCAAAAAAAATAATCAACTAGAGACTGTCATTACCCTCAGGGAACTCAGTCAATCTGGGGAAACAACATAAAAGTATAGAAAGATGAATAACACAGGTTGTTAAAGTCCATAGTGAGAGGTCCATACAATTAAGGGCAAAGGAGGTCAGAGAATAGAAGGATCTTGGAAGATCTGAGTGATTTTGAGGATGTGGGTTTGAGGCTTAACCTGGGTGAATATATAAGATTTATAGAAGTGAGGAGGAAAGGGAGGGGCATTCAAGTCAAGGAGAAGAGGGCAAGCAAAGGCTTGGAGATTAGACTCAGGGCACAGTGAGTCGACTAGTTAGGCTGAAGCATGGAGCATTTGAATGGGGGCAATTGGAAATAAAATATATTAGGACTGGATTTTGGGAGGCCTTGAATGCTAGTCTATGGAATTTGGATTCTGTACCATGGGCAGTAGGGGTCACAGATGGTTCTCAGAGCAGAGGATGGACACGATGTTATTTCATATGTTTATCTTGCCTCGTCAATACAACTGCAAGTTACTTGAGAGTGAGTCACATTTCATACAACTCTTAATCACCAAGACTACCCAGAACACAAGGAGAGAAAATGGCCGTTGTTTGATTAGGGATGTGGGTTCTAAGGGTTCTAAGCACATCAGAGGCTAGGGAGTCCATAAGGGGAGTGAGATATTAAAGCACTAGCTAGGAAACAGGGGCTATAGGGCCTAGTACCCTCTTCTCCTCCCTTGAAACTGATGCCTTTTGTTTTAGCTAATTTTTTTTTACAAGAATATAATAGTTAGAATTGGGAAAAACTTGAAAGTCAGGTAGGTGGTATAGCAGATAGGGCTCTGGGCTTGGAGTAAGGAAGATTTGAGTTCAAATCCAGCCTCAAACTCTTACTATCTGTGGGACCCTGGGCAAAGACCCTGGTCAAATCACTAAACTTTTATCTGCCTCAGTTACCTCATTTGTAAAATGGAGACATTAACAGCATTTCCTAGGGATGTGGTGAAGACAAAATGAGATGCAATATATAAAACACTTTGTAAATCTTAAAGCACTGTTTAAATAGTAGCTATTTATTCTTATTATTGCCATCATTATTTAGTTTAAGTTCTTCATTTTAGATGTATCACATTCTGAGAAAATCAGTCAATAAACATTTATTAAGCACTTAATGTGTGCCCAGTGCAGTGCTAAGCACTGGGTATACAAAGAAAGACAAAAACATAATTCCTGCCATCAATGAACTCACGTTTTAATGGAGACAACATGTAAATAACTATGTACATGCAGGTCATGTTCTCCCTACCTGGAACTAGCACTTTTTGTTTTGGGTTCCCAGAGGGAAGCAACTACCATTCTCAGTATTCTAGGAGTAAGTCTGAGGGCTCTTCTTCTCATATTGTTGTTCATAAGCCCCCACCAGTGTGTTTTCCTTAAATAATCAGTCCATAGTCCCAATTAGCTCTTAACAAAGGCATTTATCAAGAAGGTATAGCTAGACTAGTTCATATAAAACATTTCTCACACAACACTCTCCCACAAATACATCTATGGGAAGAGTTGGTTTAAGTTGAGAGCCTGATGTAGTGAGGCATGCATAGAGAACATACATGGCAAAGGAGTAACTCACACTTAATGATACTGGAAGTCCTTTCTTTTTCTTAATGGATGCCTCATGAAGTTCCTGGTGAGCAGAACTATCTGCTCTGAGGGTCATCTGTGACTTTCTAGAGTCTATAGCCAATATTTCTTTTAGCCACAAAGGTTCACCTTCTGGGCAGTTGCCTTTCCTCCCTTCATCTGGTACTAGAAATTTTTTCTTTCTGTGCAGAGTCCTTGTGTGACTCCCCTTGTCTGAATATCTCTCCATCTTTTTGTCTTTACTGTGTTTCTTTGCTCAAGACTGGAGGCATTGTCTCCTATACATCTAGTCTTTCTGCTCCTAGCTGAATGCACTACCTGATACTTATTGTCAATGGATAGTGGAGGGAGGAGGAGAGAGAAAAGTTCCCTCTTAGGGGTCTGTGTAATCTGCTTCTGACTGTATAACTGATGAACTTTGAACTGGAATGCTTTCACCCCTGACTCACCCCTGAAATGCTAACTGTTTTTATGCATGGGTCCAAGGATTGTCTAATTCTTTTGGCCAATCACAAGATGTTTCTTGTGTCATCTGCCTTTATCCAGTGGCCAAAAGCCTATAATTCTCTACAGATGACTAAATGCTTAATCACTTAACACTCCTGATATCAGGGCATAGTTATATCATATTTATCTATGAAAACCTAATCATATCTATTGATTTATTCAATTGAGATGCCTGGGCCTTTTGTAATTACATTATTTGGGGTAAGAGTGGACCCCTTCTTCCATCCCTTTAATGATGCTGAAACAGAGGCCCGTAGAAATCAAGTGCTTTGCCTAAGATCACAAAACCATTAAGCAGCAGAAGTGGGATTCAAACCCAGTCTCTTGATTCTAAATCCAAATTGCTTTTTATTGCACCAGACTTCCTTATGTCTGGACTCATAACAAAAGGAAGCTTTCTCAGTCCTCCTTATGGCATGTACCTTCTCTCAGGTGATTTTTTTTCACTGTCTATTCACTACTATAAACCTTGTCTATACTTTTACTTAACACAGTGCCTGGCAAATTGTACATACTTAATAAATTATTGTTGGGTAGACAAGAAACTTGCTTGAGGTAACATAATCAGCAAATATGAGAGTCAGAACTCCCCAGATCTATCTCCTATAGCAGAAAGCAGAAATAGGCTGATGACAAGTAGGAGTTCAATCCCACGTTCAGCAATGGAGTGTGGAGAGAGAGAGGAGAGAGAGAGAGGAGAAAAAGAGAGAGAGAAAGAGAGAGAGAAGAGAAGAAGGAGGAGGAGGAGGAAAGAAAAAGAGACAGAGAGAGAAGAAAAAAGAGACAGAGAAAGAGAGAGACAGAGGCAGGGAGCAAGAGAGAACAACAGAGTGAGAGACAGAGAGATAGAGACAGAGACAGAAAGAGAGACAAAGAGGTAGAGATAAAGAGAGACAAAATCAGAGAGAGACAAATAGAAACACAGAAAGAGACAGTGACAGAAACAGAGAGAGAAACATAAAGAGGAGATAAGCAAAAGAATAGAGAGGAAAGACTTCTATAGGGAGAAACAAAGGGGAAAAAGTCAGGGACAATAGTGAGAAAAAGTGAGAAAAAGTGGTAGAGAGGAAAGGAAAGAGGAGAGATGAATGAAAGAGGAGAGAGCAGCATACTCTCACGTTCATATTACCTTTTCAGTGGCCCAGGAGAAGGAGGGAGTCGTCATACATAGCAGACATAGACAGATGACAAATAGGAGTTCAATCCCAAGTTCAAGAGCAGAGAGAACAACATAGGCCACGAAAATTATCCAAATGATCCAGTCCATCCAGTCGAACTTCTCTCTGTAAAGAAGTCCTGGGGGTCAAACCCCAAGGTCCATCAGCTGGAGCCCTGTCCTGGGCATGTCTGGGTCACTGGTTTCTGCTTCCATGACAGATCTGGCAAGCCCCAGTCTTCTTGAAGAGCAAGCCTAAGGCAGGGCTGCACAAGGTATTCTAAGTCAGGGCAACATGGGAGTGGAGTGATTAGGGGAAACATAAGGGATCAGAGGTCCATAGGAATTGTGGAACCTTGGACTCCAATTTCATCTTGTTCCCCTCCCCAAAACACCTTCCCATCTCCCCCCTAGCCCTTTACCTCCACATGTGTGCAACATCCACAGATAACAAATGGTAAGGCCAATTTCAAATGCTGACATCACAGCCAGGATTCCATTTATCTCCCATAACCAGGGAAAGACCTGGAGAATGCTTTCTGAAAGAAGTGCCAAGGGGTGTGACAGTAACAACACTGACCTGTTATTCTCCTCCATACTTCTCCTCCCCATCAGTTAAGGAAAGACTTCTCTTTATATCCTCCCCCACTCCAAGTTTGCAGTGCCTCTCCCTAAAATTGCCTTATATTCTTTCTTACATATTTTGGATATAATTCAATAGTTGCCTAATTGTTCTCCCTCTCTCAAATCATACCACACTCTAATCCATCCTCTGCAGAGTTGCCAAGGTCCTTTTCCTGAAACAAAGGTCTATGTCACCCCACTACTCAGTAAATTCCTATATTTGTCAGGTAAAGCTCTTCTCAACCTTGCCCCATTCCTACCTTTTCATCCTCTAAACCTATTCTTGACCTTTCTTTACTCCCTCTCTCACCTAGTCATACTGGCCTACCCATTGTTTCTTATACCTCCCCTCTTTATGCTTTTGCACAGGCTGTCTCCCATATCCGGAATGCTCTTCCTCCTTTCTTGTGCAGATTAAGGTTAAAGAAAGGGACAGGGAGCTTCTACCACTCTAGCTATGACACAGCAGAAACTTTGCATATATGGTTGGGATTTCATCCATATTGGCTGAATAAAAGTGATTAAGCTCTGAAGGCAATTAAGGATTTGACAATGAAGCAATGTGTAAGGAGTGCATTCTATAAATGGGCAATGCCTGTGTAAATACATGGTGGTGGGAAATAGCATGGTGAGTGTGGAGAACACTTCTGAGTAACTGTAATGCATAGTGATGAAGGGGAGTAATGTTGGAAAAGTCTAGACTAGAACAGGACTCAGGTTAGATAGCAGTTTATCTGAAAAAGACCACCTCTAGTGCACAGCAAGCTTAATATGAGGAAGCAGTGTGATGTGGCAGCTGAAGAAAACAATTAGATTTTGGGCTGCAGTAAGAGTCTGCTTTCAGGACCAAGGAGAGAATCAAGTTCCTGTAATGTGCCTCCACCAGCCCTCATCTGGAATAATACTCAGAAGAGCATTATGGGGACCTGGGACCTTGAGGTCATATGTGGCCTTCTAGGTCCTCGGGTGCCACCTTTTGTCTGAGTTCAAGTTTTACAGAATAAACCCTTTTATTAAGGGTATTTGTTCTGTGAAGTTTGGATTCAGTCAAAGGGCCACACTTGAGGACCTAGAGGGCCACAGGTTAATTACTCCTGGTAGACACTGAATTTTAATAAGGATGTTGAAAATCTGTTAAGTGTTTAGAGGAAGGCATCTAGGCTCATGAATGTCCTTGAGTCCTTGACACATAAAGATCAGATAAAGGAACTGGTCATGTTTAGCCTGAGGAAGAGAAGAATGGAAGAGCGGGTCATGTGAGTAGTCTTCAAGCTTTTGAAGGATTATCCTGTAGAAGAGAGACTAGATTTGTTCAACTTGGCCCCAGAATGTTCAACACAAAACAATGCATGGAAATTTCAAAGAAACAAATTTAGGTCTGTCCTAATAATGAAAGCTGCCCAAGCATAGACTGGGGCACCTTGAGAAGTAGTGAGTTTTCCTTCCTTCGGGGTCTGGATGATGGATCACATGTTGTGTATGTCATAGTGGTACTTCATTTTGTATTTGGGTTGCACTAGATTGCTGCTGAGGTCCTTTCCAATACTGAAATTCTGTGATTCTGTGACCTTGGGATGAAGACCTATGGATGGATGGGAATTCTTAAACCTTTTGGGGCCTCTCTGCTGGCCAGGTACTGTGTATATGTGGAGAAGAGGAAGTTGGGGATGGGGGAGAATAGTGACTTTGAGAGGGTGTGTTGGGTGAAGTAACTTTATGGTAGGGATCTGGAGGGAGTGACCTATGGGAGATTTTTGGAGACTCCAGGAGGTAGAGTCATCAGTAGTTGAGGGATGGTTAAGAAGCCAGGACTCTTGACCTCTCATCTCTTTTGCCCTTCCTTCTCAGACCTGCTCAACCATGCTGGAGAATAAACCCTGCCCTCAGCTCCCCCTCATAGTTACCTCTGTCTTGTAGGATGAAAACCACAGAAAAGACAAATGACAGAATCCACTCTACAATAATGATCCCAATAAAGATGGTCAACCATGGTTTTATCTCTTGTTCAGCAACCTCACCTATGAGGAAATGGTTTAATCATTACTTTGGAACAATAGCTTTCTGTCACATGACAGCCCGTTAGATTATATTAATAGAAAGATTATAATAATTTTATATAGAAGCAATTCCATTGCCATAAAAAAGAGGCATAAGTAGCCTAAAAAGATCCCTGTGTGCTTGACATGACAAGCAAAGAAAGGATATTTAATTATGTCTCCTCTACTGGTTCCTTCTCTGCTGCTTATAAATACAGCCAAGCCTATCCAACTTTTCAAAAACTCTCCCTCTCACATCTACTATTTCTGATTGCTGTTAGTCTATGGCTCTCTTCCTTTTCTCAGTCTACTTTCTCATCTATACATGATATTTATGAGCTTCATGTACACATTATTCAAGGGCATCCTTGATGAAGGTAAGGGAAAAGGAAGGCTTTAGGCCAGTGATGGATCACATCTTTATAATTGTGCAAATTAGTAAAATATGTGGAGAATATGGGACCCTATAGGGCTTACTGTGAGTTGATTAAGAAAAAGCATTTAATTTGGTAGAACAAAACACAGTTGTAAGTTTCTCTTCCAACAAAGTGTCTTCTTTCCATATACCAAAATAACCCAAGATTCTTTGGAATGCCTAATGGTAGAAATAATTCTGTTCAGTGATGCTCTGATCACAAACACTGATCAGGCGAGGCATACAACAGAGAAGTTTATGTTGTCCAAAGGGATCGGGATTGTGATAGAATAGATTGTGTACAGACTGGTGTATTTGCTTGCAATTTTCATCATTGGGGGAAATATAGAGAGATGAATATTTCAGGAACAAAAACAAGAGAATTTTCAGAATGAAGAATGTGATGGTCTCACCTTCATTTATTCTGGTTGTACCACATTTGGATGTGGTATTTGGTTCTGGGAGTGACAATAAAACTAATAAAATGCATCTGAAGAGTCCTTCATAATTTACAAAATATTTTCCTCACAACAACTCTTTGAGATCAGTAGAACATGTATTATTACTAAGGCTCAGAGAGATGATGTCTTGTCAATGGTTGCACAAGATTGTAAATGGGTCTTCTGATTCATTTCCAATTCTCCCCACTCTTTGTCACAAAAGGTATTGAAAAGCTAGACTAGAATGAAGGCTTTGGAGGATATTGGAGACCATGTCTTCAGAGGATCAGTGAAAATTTCCTCTACTGTCCTCCTTCTATGGGGACCTTTAAGTAGAGATCAGATGACCACTTACTGTTGATTCTGTGGAGGGGATTCTTATTCAAAAACATGAATTAGACTAGATGACCTCTGAGGGTCTTTCTAGCTCTGAGGTTCAATGATGCTAAAATTGGACTTGTATCATAGCCAGTTCCATCCCAAGAGGGTCTGACTCACATTATCTGCCCAAGGTAGATGCCTAGACCAAATGACTTTTAGGACACCTAAATGAAGCTAAGGGCACCTAGAAAAACAGCCTCAGATAGGTGAAAATAGGCAGAAAAATGGTATAAAAATGCCTTACAGGTGACATTCTGGGCTTTTGGCTGGGATGCAATGGCAGAGCAAAGAACCAAGAGATGAGAATAGGAGAAAGGAGAAAAAGAAAAAGGTGAGAGGTGACCAGAAGCTAGATTTCTGCATAAAACCTTCTCACAGATAGCAGCTGAAGATAGCTTCCGTTTTCATTAGGGCTTTGGCAAGCAATATACCAATTACAGATTGAACCCACTTTGGCAAATGGCAGATAATTGGAGTAAAGAAATGCCTGCTTAGCAGCCCTAGGTATAGTGAATATTTGAGAAAACTCAGGAGAGATAGCATTAAGAGCAACAAAGTATTGAATGTTTTCGTTTCAGCATCTGTTGGGGAAAGTTGCTGTGATGTGAAGGGAAAAGACAGCATTTCTGGAAAAACCAACTAATAGCTAACTGCACGAATAGAAACAAGGACTATTTTCCCTTCTAAAGTAGGACAAAGGACTGGAGGTAGCCCCTCTACTCTCTAGCTTTTCAGGCAACATGAAGAATCCCTTGAAGAAAGGGAAATGCTTTAATGGGAGAAAAAGGAGAAAAACATTGCCAAGAGGTTGAGTGGAATCATAGACTATGGAAGGGGGTTGGAGTATAAAGAATGTGTCATAAAGAAGGAACAAAAGGGATTATTAAGCATTCATATCTAGGTAAGGGATATGAAATTCTCGTTATGGCATGTGGGGCTATACTTTCTGAGGAGGAAGCAATTTCTCATGATCCATGGAATGTTGTTGAGCATCCAAAGATGCTCCTGGGTGAGAGTTGTCTAGTCCTCATCAGAGAAAGCAGAGACAAGTAACACTGGCTGGAGGTTCCTTGTTGAGGGGCAGCAACCTAAAATGACTGATAGAGAAGTCTACTGTCTTCTTGGCATGTAAGGACCTGAGACTTGTCAAACCCATAACTACTGCTCACCAGTGGTGATTCATGTGGGTGCCAATTGTACCACCAGAAGGCTCTGAGATTTCTAAGAATGATAAAGTTCTAGACTAGAAGATTTAGGGACACTGGTGGTATTTTCATTGTTCATTCAATAAAAGTGGGGAGGTTCAGAAGAGAACATCAACTTTGAACTTCTCAAGTGCACCTGAGAAAATTGTGAATGGGACCTGGCTTTCTGAACAGCAAGCAGTGATGTAAGGATGATAGACCTGTGGTCAGGAATGGAGTATATATCAAGAACTAGGAAAAATATATTTTCCTGAATATATATGGATGCATTTACCTATATATGTATATATGAATGTATGTGTGTGAACACACATACATATGTGTGTATACACATATACACACATATACAGACACACACAAATATGAAGGAAGTGTTAAATTGAAAATGAAGAGAAAGAGAGGGAGAGCAAACTGTCTCCACAGAACTACTACAGTGGATGCCAGTGGACACCAGAATGTTAAGCATGGCACATGTAGGCAAAACAATAGTGGAGATTCCTTCTGATGTAGAGGCTACATCACTCAAGAATGAGAACAGCAATAAAGTTAATAGATTCATATACTTTGATACCAACTAGTCTAGTACAATAACTAGAGGATTCAATGTAAGGAGATAAACACATCTGCAGAGGTATTATTGGAATCCCATAGGATGTAAGCCATGATTGGAATACAGTGATTGAAAAGTATAGAATAGGGGCGGCTAGGTGGTGCATGAATAGAGAACTGGCCCTGGAGTCAGGAGGATCTGAGTTCAAATCTGGCCTCAGACACTTAACACTTACTAGCTATGTGACCTTGGGCAAGTCACTTAACCCCAATTGCTCTTCTCTCTCCCCTCCATAAAGAAAAAAAAAGAAAAAAGAAAATTATAGAATAAAAAAACCAGATTAGATAAAAGGGGTGATGTAGTATTGTATAGTATGAAGAGAGGCTCCTATGAAAACAAGTAGCATCCCTTAATGCATAGAATGGTAGACCTGAAGCCAGGAAGACCAGTGTTCAAATCCTGTCTCTCACACTAAGCCACCTGACCATGGAAAAGTCATTAACCACTTTAAGCCTCAGGAGATTCTCTAAGACTTATCTACTAAGTTTTTGATGTGCTATATCATTTACATGGGCAATTGGGTGGTACAGTGGATAGAGAGCTGAGCCTGGAATCAGGAGGATCTGAGTTCAAATTCAGCCTCCACACTGACTAATTGTGTGAATGTGGGCAAGTCACTCAACCCTATTTGCTTCAGTTTCCTCACATATAAAATGAGCTTGAGAAAGAAATGGGAATCCACTCCTGTATCTTTGCCAAGAAAAACACAAATGGGTTCATGAAGAGTCAGACATGATTGAAAATGACTGAAGAGCAATAACACCCCCCTTTATAGTTGAGGGCCTTTGTGAATGCAGAGGTCAAGTGACTTTACAAGCTTAGCACAGCTCTTAAGTGTCTGAGGTCAGATTTGAATTCTGGTCTTTCTGACTTCAAGACTAGTGCTTCATCTACTACCCCACCAGTTACCTATGTGGTGATGGGATAAATGGATATGTCATATGGAAATATGTTGGAGGAAAAAAAAGAGATCTGGGATTATGGGGAGACTTAACCCTTATTAGGATAATAGGGAATAGAAGAGGGCAACACAGATTAGAAAGGGAAAGAAGAAGACAGTTATACAAGTACTGCTCAAATACAGATTTGAGGTTCTCCTTGACAAGAAGAAAACACACAGACACAGACACAGACACACACACACACAAACATACACCCCCTGCCCCAAGACAGAACTGAGAATTTCCCTCAACTTATCAAAATGGATGGCAACTGTTTGTTTCTTGTGAGATGTGACTTGAGCTCAAATAACACAGTCATAAGGAACCTAAAAATATATTGCCAACAATTATCATTTTGGACAACAAACTGAAGGCTTAGGGGCCATGGATTATGTTTCACTTACAGCTTTCTATTAAAGGAAAAAGTGACAGGAGTGAAGTAAGGTGATAGTGAGTACCTAGTGTATTCAAGTCACTTGGCCCAGATGAAGTACACCTTCACATTCTGAAAGAACTGGCAGCTGCAATTCATAAAAATTAATATCCAGTGACATTTGAAAGATCACAGGAAAAGGAAGAGTTTACCAGAATGTTAGAGATGGACGAGTGTTTGATTTTCAAAGAAGGGAAGAGAAGAGTCTGAAAATAACGTTAATTAACTTGATTTTGCTGGAAAAAATAAAAAAAAATGAGAGATGGTTAGTCAACATTCAGAAAAGGAAGAAATGAGAACCAGCATGGGTTCATTGAGAACGAGTAATGTCCGACTAACCTCATTCCCTTTTTCATAGGATAACAAAACTAGCAGATGAGGGAAATGCTGTGGATATAGTTTACTTAGACTTTAGCAAAGCTTGTGACCAAGTATATCATACCAGTCCTGTGGAGAAGATGCAAAGATAAGGGTTCTCTCTCTACATCGTTCTTCCCTGCTCTCCCTCTCTTACCCCCAATGTCCTCTCCTTCTCTTTCTTCATTTCCCCATGCTCATTTCCTTTCTCCTTTTTCTTTATCTCTGTCAACCAGTCTTGCAAGGGTGTTTTCAGTTTCTTGCCATGGTTTCTGTGTTTCAGACCCCAAGTAGGTACCCCACTGCCTTCTCTGGCCACTAGCCTCAAGTTTTCATGGCTCAGATGGGAAAAACACCCTCCCAACACTTCATATAGGAGTTCCAGATTTCCAGAACTCCATTCCTAGCTCCTCACCTGAGACACATAGCTCCATGACAGCTTCTTCCTGATGAGAACCATTGTCAAAATGACATTTATACCATCCCTCGTCTGAAGCTCTAATGTTCTGTATCTTCAGGGTTACATTTCCAGTAGTGATTCCATCTCTCACCAGCTCTGTCCTTCCAAGGTAATCAGGGCTTTGGTATTTAAACTTATCCTCCCCATCTTCATAGTGATGCACAATTTGTAGTGATTGGAACCAAATCACTTTCATGTGCTGAGCATTCTCCTGGGGAGAAAGGTGACATGATAGGGCTGCTTCTCCCCCTACCTGGGCCTGGATGGGTTCTGTAGGTCCAATCACTGAGAACTTCTCTATTGAAGAAGAAAGGAAGAAGAGAGAGGTGTTCAGAGAGGAAAAATGCAGAAAGTGGGAGGGAGAGTGGGGAACCTATAATGGGGGAGAGGAAGGCATCTGGAGAGGTGAAGGGACAGAGTCCCTGGAGGGAATCAGGGAAGAAAGGACAGGATGATGAGGATATTGGGAAAGCTTTAGGAAGGAGAGAAGAGAAACTGGGAGGTAATTGGAAGGGTTGGTGGATAATGAGGGAATGACTTGGGAAGTAATGGGGGTGAGATGGGAGGGCAAAATCTCCCTAGGTTTATCATTCACAACCAAATTAATAAATCCAGAGAGCCACATAGAAGTAAATACTCCTACCTGAGGCCAATGTATAAGTCTCAAGGAAGAAGAAGATGAGGAAGCTGAAGAGAAAGGAGCCTGAAGGACTGACAATCTCCATCATACCTGAGGGGAGAATATATCAGAGACAGGTTATTTATGTCAGGGAGCGAGTGTGTCAGTGCATCAGTCTCATGACATCCTACCCATGCAGGCCCATGATAATGGGAGAAGCACTTAGAAAGTAAAGCCTTTGATTTATACACCTTCCATTCCTCCCAGGCTAGTCTTCCCTTCCTCTTCTTCTAGGTTCATTTCCACCCACCTCTGTACTCCTTCTACTCTTTCTTTAGCCTGAAATGCCCTGGACTCACTGTTTCCATCCTTTCAGTTCTTTCCCTGTCTCCAACCCTTGGCCCTCCATGAAGCCTTTTCTGACTGCCTTAGCCCATAGGAATCTCTCTACTAAGGATGCATATAACACAGCAATTCACCACTCATTTCTTATGTGGGGACCAGGAAGACTTAGATATCTGTGACTAAGGGGAGAGTAAGTTCTCCCAAGTGGGAGACAGCCTGGATGGACTCAGGGCAAAAAAAGGATTGTCAGGATAGCTAAGATGGGAAGCTAGACTTACCTCATAGGCCCCACTGATCTGTGCTGTTTAACTACTGTATCTCTATAGCTTGTCCTGTGCAGAGCTGTACACTGTGTCCTCACAGTTCAGGAAATCCACTCCTGTCCTGAGAGTGGTGGCAGAAGGTGGCTCTGAGGATACCACTGGGTTCAGAAGTTGGATCTACAGTCACAGTTATGTTTTCTGTTCTCATCTGGAGCTTGTATCCCCACCCCTGGACCTCCACCCCTGGGGCTGTGTTCTTCTGATAAGCTTAACCCAATGGCATGAGCAGAGAGACATAATCTAGAGACTAGTAGCAAAAATGACTTTGATATTAAATTAACCTCTTCTGTGGAAAGCCTCTGTCTACACTGCCAGTCAGACCAGAAACTGAGGTTTAGGACTGAGTCCACTGGAGCAGGATGAAGGCATAGCTTATGGGAGGTGTGAAGTGAGGGACTTGGGAGCTAGGAGGTGTATATTATGGGCTAAGAAGACAGTGTTGGGCATGGACAAAGATAAGTATAAGGGACAATGGGAAGCTAGAATGGACAGAACATAAACTGAGAGCATCAGAGCATTCTCAAGCTGAAAGGCACCCCTGAGCTCTCTTGATCCAACCCTTCCATACCTGAAGAGGAATTCTTCTACCACTTTCCTGACAAGTGGTCATTGACCTACCACTGGAAGATCCTCAGTGGTGGGAAACATTCCCTTTTGAGATAGCTCCAATTATGAGGAAATTTTTTCCAATATTTAGCCAAAATCTACCTCTCTGCAACTTTCACCCATTGTTCCTAGTTTTGCTCTCTGGGGACAAAAGAAAAACCCTCTCCCATATGACAATTCTATCCCATGTCCCCATAGGCCTTCTTTCTCTGGGCTAAAGATTTCCTAGTTACTTCAAGTGATCTTTGGGTGGTGTGCTTGAGAACCCTCAACAACCTGGCCACCCCTCTCTCGTCATGCTTGTCAAGTCAATGTTCTTCCTAAAAAGAAAGTTGCATTTAACACTATATTTTCGAAGTGATCAGACCAGAGTGGAAATAGAGAAAACAGAATTTCTTGCAATCTAGACCCTGGGCTGCTATTAATAGTCTAAGAGTTAGCTTTTTTGGTGTCTCATCATGTTCCTAACTTCTTTTGAATTTACAGTCACTACCACCCTCAGATCTTTTCTCTTTTAAAACATTTCCTTTTTTTCCGCCCTAATCAGCTTGACAAACACCAACAAATGAACATTTCCCTATGCAAACAGCAGAAAAGGATTACATATGGGTCTTTGGATCTCTAGATCTCTACTATGTATAGCCAGTACTCTCCCCCAACCAGATTCCTTTTATCTTTTAAACCTAAATGACTGTCTAAACATGTTTCCATCATCTTGTTTTAATACAGTTGATCTTTGCAATATTACTGTGGTGTAAGAAATGACAAACAGGTTGTCTTGAGAAGAACACAGAAGACGCATGAAATAATGCAGAGTGAAATGAATCCAAGAGAACACTAAATAGCAATATTTTTTGAAGACAATGAATGACTAAACTATTCTGATTAATATGATCATTCAAATCAACTACAAAGGATTTATGAAGAAAGATGCTATTCATCTCCAGAGAAAGAACTGATATATGAAAGTATGTGTTGTTATGGTTCTGCATATGTATCTGTGTGAAATGTTGGTCTTTTCTAATGGGGGTTAGGAGGGAAGGAGGGAGACAACTTGGAACTCAAAATATAACAAAAAAATGCAGTTGATTTTCTGTACCCAAGTACAGGATGTTGCAAACATCCATGTATAGTCCTTCATTCTCGAAGAAGACCAAAATGACATTACTATGTTAGAGTCAGGTTACAATGTATCTGACTATGGCTGATCAGATGAATATGAACTTGGAATGCTCTACCATAGGTCAGGCATTTGGGGTGTATTCTTTAAACTTGCCTACCTCACATTTCTTTTGAGCTCTGCAATTCTTCTTTGCTCATACAGCATGGAACCTTCTCTGATGAGGGCAATCCATGCTGGTTTCATCCTGTGCCAGGGTCTCCCATGTCACCTATTCAATTCCAAAATTCTTAAGAGAGACCTTGAGAGTTTCATTTTATCATTTTCTTCTGACCACAATGTGAATGGCTGCCTTGTGTGAGTTCTCCCTAATATTGTCTTTTGAATTGTGGCATTGAATAACATGGCCAGTCCATCAGAATTGTGCTCTCTGCAGTAAAGTTTGAATGCTTGGCAGTTCAGGTCAAAAAAGAACCTCAGTGTCTTGCCAGGTGATCTTCAGAATCTTCCTCAGGCAATTCAAATGGAAGCAATTCAGTTTCCTGGCATGGCAGGAGCTCCCTCTCCTTTTTTTTTCTGTATCCGCAAACTCCTTGACATCACCACCATCTATCTTTTCTGCTCTCTTTTCCTTTACTCCAGCCTCTAATAAATAGGTTACTCTTCTCATCAAGGTGACCTTTCTACACACATCTTGATCTAATATCCTCCCATCTTCTCCAATACCTTTTTTTCTCCCTTCCTTTCCTTTGGAGTTTCCCAAAAACTGAGCTAGCTCTGGCAATATGTTATGTGAACCTCATTATCAATGTATACATCCCTGGAGAGTATACTTCCAAACTAACTGAACTTATCCACAGCATTCAAAACTTCACCATTTGTTGTAACCAATAATTCCATGTATGGATGGTGTGGTGCTGGATGATGGGGCATCTGTGTTTTCTGGGTGTTAATTGTTAGGTCAAAATTAGCACAAGCAGCAGAGAATTGTTCCATACATTGTTGCATCTCAACTTCAGAGGCTGCATTTAGTGCACAGTCATCTGCAAGCAGAAAATCATGCACCAACACTCCTTCCACTTTGGTCTTGGTTTGTAACGTTTTCAAATTGAAAAATTTACCACCAGTGCAGTTGATCTTTTGAATCGAAGTACAGGACTTTACAAACATCTACATTTCATCTTAGTATTTCATTCCAACCTTTTTAGGTGTTTTTGGATCCTGATTCTATCACACAACATATTATCTCTCCCACCTAGCTTTGTGTCACCATTAAATTTTATAAGCATCCTTATTATGCTTTTATCTAAATTCTTTTTTTTAATTAAACAAATGCTTTATTAACTTCTGGTTTACATCATTCATTTCCACCAGATTATCAATTACATTTTCCCCCATTTTTTCCCTACCCACCACCCCAGAATAGCAGTCCCGCTAGATATCCCCTCATCCAATCTGCTCTCTCCCATATCTTCTCCCATACCCCCTTCGACTTTGCCATTAGGGCAAGGTGAATCTCTGAGCCCCAATGCCTGGACATCTTACGAAACATTTAATTTTAAAACTTCGATTTTCAGATCCATTCCCTTCCTCCCTTGTCACCCACTCCCTCTGAGAAGATAAACAATTCAGTATGTGTTGTACATATATAGCTATGCAAAACATTATGATAGTAGATATATTGTAAAAGACTGCTTATATTTCCCTCCCACCCATCTCACCTCCCAGCTGGTCCATTCCCTACTTTGATCCTGTCCCTCTTTGATAGTGGGTACTTCCAACCTCCCCTCCCTGAGAATGCCCTCCCCTCCATCATCCCCCTTCTTATCCCCCTTTCCCCTACTCAGGAGAGTGAGTGAGGGTAAGATATTCCATTTAGTATGTATGTGATTCTCTCCTTGAGCCAACTTCAATGAGAATATGCTTTTGCCTTTCTGCCTTCCTGTTCTTCCCCTCCCCTGCAACTACTTCCCCTTGCCTCTTCTACATGAGATAGTTTACCCTACCCTGTCTCTCCCCATCTCCTCTTGCCACTTTCCTCTCTCACCTCTTGACTTCACCCCTTAAGAATCATCCCTTCCCATCAAATTCAACCTGTGCCCTCTATCCATGTATACCTGTGAACATATGCCATGTACCCTTCTTCAATTACTTTCATAATGAGAAAGGTTTCATCAAACACAGTTATTGTTTTTCCATGTAGGAATGTAAATAGTCCAACTTTGATAAGTTCTTTTTGATTTCTTTTCCTTGATTACCTTCTCAAGCATCTCTTGCTTCTTGCATCTGAATGTCAAATTTTCTATTCAACTCTGGTTTTTTCATCAAGAATGCTTGAAAGTCCTCCATTCCACTGAATGACCACATCTTCCCCTGAAACAAGATACTCAATTTTGCTGGGTAGGTGACCCTTGGCTTCAATCCCAGCTCCCCTGCCCTCTGGAATATCATATTCCATGCCCTTCGATCCCTCAATGTAGAAGCTGCCAGGTCCTGGGCTATTCTGATTGTGTTTCCACAATATTGAAATTGTTTCTTCCTGGCTGCTTGTAGTATTTTCTCCCTGATCTGGGTGTTCTGGAGCCTGGCTATAATATTCCTAGGAGTTTTCCTTTTGGGATCTTTTTCAGGAGGCGATCGGTGGATTCTTTCAACCTCCATTTCCCCCACTGGGTCTAAAACATCAGGGCAATTCTCCTTGAGAATTTCTTTAAGGATGATTTCTAGGTTCCTTCTTTGATCATGGCTTTCAGGTAATCGAATAATTTTTAAATTATCTCTCCTGGATCTATTTTCCAGGTCAATGGTTTTTCCCATGAGATATTTCACGTTGCCCTCCATTCTTTCATTTGTTTTGATCTGTTTAATAGTATCTTGATTTCTCATAAAGTCACTAGCTTCCATTTACTCCAGTATAACTCTGAAGGAATGAATCTCCTCAGTGAGCTCCTGAGATTCTTTTTCCATCTGGCAAATTCGACCTTCCAAGGCATTCTTCTCCTCATTGCCTTTCTGAGCCTCTTTTGCCATTTGAGCCAGTCCATTTTTTAAGGTGTTATTTTCCTCAGTCAGGCTGTTGACTGTCATTTCATACTTTTCTTGCATCTTTCTCATTTCTCTTCCCAAATTTTCCCCCACTTCTCTTATCTGCTTCTTAAGGTCGTCTATGGCCTGTAGCCAGCTTGTATTTTCATTTGGGGCTTTTGGTGCAGGAATTCTGACCTCACAGTCCTCCTCCATGCTTTGAGCCTCTTTGTCCCTAAAATAGGAGTCCAATGTTGAACTTTTCTGTTTATTTTGTTTTGTTTGCCTAGGCATGTTGCCACTTAATTACTTGATTTTGGGGCTTGTTGCCACAGTAGGACTCTGCCACCAGACAGGGGAGCTTCCGCCCAAACGTGGGGTCTTCACAACTTCTGCCAGTTGTGTGGCCTCTGTAAAGCCTCCACCCACTCTGGCAAATTGGATACCCACCCCAAACTTCCTCCCCAGACCACAATCCAGATCTAGGCAGTTTAAAGCAAGAGCGATTAACCCCCAGACTGATTGCTGGATCTCCCTACAGTTCGCAGACCAGGAGCTAGAGCCACTACTGAAGCTGCAAAATGGCTTCTGTGCTGCTGTTTCTTCAGCAGCTTTTTGCCCCCAGGGGAGGAAGCCACGCGTTACCCAAATACTGGTCCCAAAGTCCATAGGGCACTAACCTCTCACTTTGTCCTAGGCATATCTGTGCTGATAATTCTGGAATCACCACAATTGCTGGTGTTCTGGGGTCCCTCCAACCCACTGAAGGCCTGGCTGCCCTGGGGCTAAAACTGAGGACCTGGGCTCTGCTCTGTGGGCTGCACTGTCAGTTCCCAGCGAGCTGTGCTGCCTGCTCTCAGAGCGCTGTGCTGGCCACTCCCTGCAGGGCTGCTGGGCTGTCCTCAGCAGGAGGTTAGCTTCTCTGTGAAGTTCTGTGGGTGCTGTGGCTCCAGAAGTTGTTCGGAGTCCCCTTTCACATTGTTTGAAATTTGTGTGGGGCAGAGCACTTTGGAAATGCTGTTTCTACTCTGCCATCTTGGCTCCGCCCCCACTTATCTAAATTCTTAATAAAAATGCTCAACAATATTCAGTACCAAAGACCCTGAGTCTTCATGGTAGAAACTTCTTTCAAGGTTAATTTCTTAATATGAGGTCCATGGATCCCCAGGGGGGTGTATATAGTCAATAAACATTTATTAAATACCTACTGTGTGCTCAGCACTATGCTAAGTGCTGAGGATACAAAGAAAAGGTAGACAATTCCTGCTCTCTGGATGTTCACAGTCTAATGGAGGAGACAACATGTAAACAGTTATGTACAAATAATCTAAGTTCAGGATAGATTTCAGGGGGTCCATGAATTTGGATGGCAACAAAATTATATCTTTTTTTCTTACTAATTTCTAAATGAAATTTTATCATTTATTTGTTCTTTTTTTTTTTTGGAGGGGGGAAGACAGGGTAATTGGAGTTAAGTCACTTGCCCAAGGTCACAGGGCCAGTAAGTGTTAAGTGTCTGAGGCTGAACTTGAACTCAGATCCTCCTGACTCCAGGGCCAGTGCTTTATTCACTGTGCTACCTAGCTGCCCCTAATTTTATCATTTCTTCTAACTATGAATATTAAAAATATAATTTTCTGAGAAGGGATCTATATGTTTCACCAAACTTTCAAAGAAGCCTATGGCATAAAAAGGTGAAGAATCTTTGCTTTATGTGATCATTCATCTGGACGCTTTGGGTGCAATACTTAACCCATTTAACACAGTCACTGATAACCCCAGTGACTGATAGACAACACTCAGGCTGAGTCATCCAAATTGGAAGTTAATTGTATTTCAGTCTGTACCAATCTCTGGGAGTAAGAACCAACCAATATCCATTTTCTAAGTGCCTTCTATTGAGTTAGTCTCTCTCTCTCTCTCTCTTTTTTTTTTTTTTTAAAGCAATTGGGATTAAGTAACTTGCTCAAGGTTACATGGCTAGGTTTTTGTTTGTGTGGGTTAAGTGTCAGAGGCCGGCTCCGAACTCAGGTCCTTCTGACTCCAGGGCCGGCGCTCTATTCACTGCGCCACCTAGCCGTCCCTATCCTGTGGCTTCTTAATGGGATATGAAGTATGGGTTGGGGTTGGTTAGATAGGGCAGGTTGAGAAGAGTCTTAACTTACTCATGCATTCTTCCACCAATCAGGATGACTCGGCTCCAGGGAAAAGTTTTCAAGTTGAAGGGATAAGCAAAATGGCATATACAACTTCTACATCAATCTGCCTGTCTCTGCTAATGAGCCCACCCTGACTCCTTCCTTTCCTTCACTTCTTATAGTCAATGTCACCAAGTAATGGCAAAGAATTCAATCTGGTCCAATCTAATTAAATTTTTAAAAAATTTGCTAAGTAGAAGCACCTACTATGTGCCAGGCATTATGCTAAGTTCTGGGCACATGAAGACAAAAGTGACATAGTCCCTGTCCTCAAATACCTTAGATCTATCTACAGAAATAAATGAATATAAAACATGTACAAACAAATACAAAATAATTTCCAGTTGATGGCATGGAGAGTGTTAACAACTGGAAATAGGGGGACATCATGAAAGGCTTCCTTAAAGAGGTGGTAAGATATTTGTGAAGATCCAGAGGTAAAAAGTGGAATATTGTATACAAGGGAATAGTGAGGGGGTCATTTTGGTTGGAATGTCAAATGTATAAAGAATAGTAATGTGAAGCCAGTCTAGAAAGATGGTTGGAGCCAGAGTGTCAATCAAGATAGACTACTTCAATCAAATCCCAGAATTGAGTACCAGGGTCTTGTTGGCCAACATGGTGTATAGATACTAATATGGGATAGTTCACATGCATGGGAAAAGGAACAACAATTAAGAGTAGCTTTTGTGCTGCTTATGAAGTTATGAGGGAGTAAGAGAAGGGTTTTGAGGAGAGGATTTGGAAGGATTGTGTTATGGTAGGAAAGATAGAGAGATTATAAATGATCTTGCCAGATCTCTCTTCGGGGAGGTAGATTGCCAAGGGCTGTGTGTCTACCTTCCTTTAGCTGATGTGTGCCCATACAGCTTCATGGAAACACAATTAAAGGTCCTTGTCTTTGTCTTACTCTGTGACCCCAATCCAGTCCAGAAGGTAGGGAGGCTGTGATAGAAGAAACCTGGGTTCTGGGGTTAATATCTTGGTACAGCCAGGATTGGACCAGGCCAGATCAGAGTACATGCACAGGTCCCAAGTTTTCTAGGAATGGATCCTCATCAGTGCTTCTGGTTCAGACCACTAGGTGGGCAATTTCATTAAAAACTGGGCATGGATGGGGGGTGGCACCTTGAAAGGAACTGAAATACTTTTGGCATGGTTAGATTAATGGTTTAGATAGGCAACATTTGTGATATTAAATTCAAATGCCCAGATTCTAAAGGAAAAAGGTCTGTTCTCCAATCTCTAGCTGTGTGGTACATTCTGACTTTCTAGAGAAAATGAGTGCCAGAGAAGAAAGTTCCCTGAAATAGGATGTAGGATATGGCAGGATATGGTAGCTCAACACAAATTTCTTGCTCATCAGCATGTACTTTCAGGGGTCAGTTAAAGAAAAGGGAATTCTCTGTCTCCAAGATGAGATTTCTCAACCAGGGAAGCTCATAGGCTCATGGATTTTAAGCAGAAATGGTACAACCTCTGGGTCCATCCCTTTCTTTTTGTCCAAAGTGATGTTTTTCTTAGTCTGTGGCAAAGTTATTTGGTTTCTTTGTTCGGTGCCTATTTTAATCAAACCACACACTCTCGATATTGACAAACAAACTTGCTTTACCATTCTTCAGAGGCTGTTTCATGTAGCAGTTTTCTTTTGGGCATCTTTTAACAGTTCATTTGCATCAGGATTAGGATTAGTTTTCATTTCTAGTTGTTTCTGTATATTTATAATATGGACATCTTGATTTCTCAGGTGTAACTTTATTCTGCCTCACTAGTCATTTCCCTTTTCTGCTGAGATCTCCCAGTTCAAATGTTCTTATCTATTTCTCATGGTTGCTTGGTTTCTGTTTGAAATCTCTTTAATTTTCTCTGAACACTAATGTTTTCCACTCAATCTCTGTCCTCTTATTCAGCTTATATTTTTTATTTAAAAAGCTCAAACCTTTTAAAGCCAGTTCCTTGGGCATCAGCTTCCTACAAACCAAGAGACACTTCTCTGCTTGAGTGTACTTGTCATATTCATGACCATCTACTCGATTTGATGGTTGTATCTAATTGTGATCTGACTGAAGATGAGGTCAACCTTACTGTTTTAGGGGGATGGTCTAGAATGACCTGTGCTTCTGGCCCCATCTTCATTGCCTGATGCTGATTCCTTTGAATTTAGCCTCACACACACAGACTCTACCTTCCACTTTTGGATATTTTCATCTCTCCAGTATCCTCAAGGTCACAGCTGTAGCAGAAGATAATTCCCATTTCTTTGCTGGAATAGTGCTAATGTAGGTCTTGCATCAGATGCTTGTGATCTCTGTATTTTTGGTCTTTATTTTTCCAAGCAGGACAATTTTTTTTCACAGTTCCATTTTTCAACAGGTTTCCTATGAACTTTTAATTTATTTAAGGACTTTGATCAATACAATGATCAATCTTGACTCTAATATACCTAGCTCCCTAAGTTGTCATGAATATCAAATGAAATAGTATTTGTAAAAAGTATCTAGCACAGTGGCTGGTACACAATAGATACTTAACAATTCCTCCCTTCCTCCCTTCCTCCTTCTATCCTTCCTTCCTTCCTTCCTTCCTTCCTTCCTTCCTTCCTTCCTTCCTTCCTTCCTTCCTTCCTTCCTTCCTCCCTTCCTTCCTCCTTCTGTCCCTTCCTTCCTTCCTCCTTCTGTCCATCCCTTCCTTCCTCCCTCCCTCCCTCCCTTCCTTCCTTCCTTCCTTCCTTCCTTCCTTCCTTCCTTCCTTCCTTCCTTCCCTTCTTCCTTCCTTCCTACATTTATTAAGTACTTACAATGTCCAGGCAATTTAGAGTGATGAGCCCAATGAAGAAGCTTGACACCGTAGCCTTCTAAACTTCAACCTCCTCACCTGAA
Source organism: Gymnobelideus leadbeateri (assembly GCA_011680675.1). NCBI lineage: Eukaryota > Metazoa > Chordata > Mammalia > Diprotodontia > Petauridae > Gymnobelideus > Gymnobelideus leadbeateri. Next base: position 96,678 of record WOXC01006191.1, read on the forward strand.
ACACTAAGCTGCAGCACCTTCTAGGATGCTCTGAGGCATACAGTACACCCTGACCCAGACCTAGGCATTGGTGGAAATTACTGGTGCTGAGCAATGATATCCCTGCTGCCTCAAGCCCTGCTCTGAGAAAGGGTTTAGTAAACTCCTTGAAGGTAGGAACTGTTTGGGGTTTTGTCTTTGTATTTCTAGCACTTCTCAAAGTGCCTGGCACACAGAAGGAACTTAATAAGTCCATTCAAGTCAACAAGCATTAGTTAAATGCCTACTATGTTCCATGCACAGTGCTAAGTGCTGTTAGATTGCATTGCACTGGATTGACCTAAGAGGGAGATAAAACTGGGGCCAAAGCTGGTGATTATATCTGTACAACTTACTTCCTAGGCTTTGTATGAGGAAAGCAATTTGTAAACCTTAAGAAATAGAAGTGAGGAGTTGTTACACCTCACAGTATCAACCTCAGAATTGCCTAGCATTGGGTCTCACATGTAACAGGTACTCAATAATGTGGCACTGGGTAATCGACCAATCAGTACACCCAAACCATTTATTGAGTCCTTACTATGTATCAAGCACTGTGCTAAGTGCTAGGGATACAAAGAAAGGCAAAAATAGACCTTGCCTCCAAGAAACTTACATTCTATTGAAGGAAAGGACAAGCAAAAACCAGCTACATACGGGATACATCTAGAGTGCATGGAAAGTAATATCAGAGGGAAGGCATTGGGAAAGGAGACTCAGAAAGGCCTCCTAGAGAAAGTGGGAATCAAGCTGAGTCTTTAAGGATGCCAGGAAAACTAAGAGGTAGCAGTGAGGGGCTAGAGCATTCCAGATTTGGGGATAGACTATGCAAAGGCAGGGATGATAGAGGGAGGGTCATGTTCAAGGAAGTGTAAATAGGCCAGTGTGATTGGATCAGAGAATGAATAGATACAAATAAAATCCAAGAGGCCTGGAAAGTTAATGAAGAGGCCAGGCTATGATCTTTATACGCCAAGCAGAGGAATTTGTAGTTGATCTTGGAGGAAAATGTGATGACATGGTCAGATTTATGCTTTAAAAAAAAATCACTTTGTCAGGCAAGTAGAGAGCCAGAGTTGCTGGAGGGAAGGGAGGAGGTGCAATTTGGCAGAGTAATATTGTTGCTGAGTTGGAACCAGAATACGAAGGGATTTAAATGCTGAGTGGGTAGAACCTGGATTTCATCCAAGCCTGGAACATTTTATGTGCTGCTATGTATGCAGGAGACATCTCTCTGGATTGGTGGAGAGAATGCTGAGTGGGACATAACCTCAGAAAGAAAAGCTATGGAAGCTAGAGACCTCCCAAACCTCCCCTCTTCCTAAGTTTCCTGTTTACTTTGAGGGAACCACCATCTTCCCAGGCACCAAAGTGCACACCTTAGGTATCACCCTTGACTCTCACTCTCATTCCCCATATCAATCAGTGGTGAATTTCTGTTGATTCTACCTTCTCTTATACATCCTCCCTTCTATCCTCTGACACTGGGCCTCATCACCTCATACTTGGACTGTTCCAACATTTTGCTGATTGGTCTCCCTGTTCCAAAATCTCTTCTCTCTCCTGTCCATCCTTCAACTCATCTACCAAACTGATCTTAAATGCAGGAATCCACTATTCATTAAACTCCAGTAGTTGCCTGTTACCTCCAGGATCAAATCAAATAAAAACCTTCTGTCTTTTAAAGTCCTCCACAGCCTGGCCTGCCCCCCACTTTTCTAGTCTTCTTCACCTTACATTCTGATCATACCTACCTGCTGTGTGATCCAATGGTGCCCCCTTGCTATTCCTTAATCATAACACACTATCTTCATGTAGGGAATGTTCTTCCTCCTATCTGTTCCTCCTGACTTTCCTCAAGACTTAGCTAATGTATCCTCTTCAACCTCCTTAGTCTTTCCTTTGAGACCACCCCAAGTTTATCCTGCATATATCTTGTTTGTCCATAGTTGTTTGCATGTTGTTTCCCCTATTAGCCTATGAGATCCTTGAGAGAAAAAACTGGGTTTTGTTTTTGTTTGTTTGTTTTTCTTTCTATCCACAGTCCTTAGCACAGTGCCTGGCACATAGTAGGAGCTTAATAAATGTTCTTTCACATGACTAATTGCCTTGCTGGATCCAGGAAGAAATTAAGGCCCCGTAGGGAAGGGGAAATGAGGAGAAATCTAGAAAAGGGAGGTGGGTCACTGGGAGGTAGAGGAAGCAGAATTTCCATAAGCTTATTCTTCAGGTTTTAGGATGTGCCTGTGACTTCCTGACATCTAGATGCAAAAGCAAAACCTTCATGCCCAAGACCAAAGTAGTTTTGGAAGGAGGTGGAGGAAGGGGCTTAGGAAAGAGGAGAAAAAGAAACCTGTGGGACTGATGATCTCCATCACACTTGAGAGGGTCACATGAAGAGGAGAAGGGAGTGTCAATATCTGTGACAGGGACACAGGACATCAGGGTCTGGGATGTGGATGGGAGTGTCAAGGATTGTGAGGACCAGCCAGGGTGATGGCCATTGTGTCAGGGACAGTGGAAAGGACAAAGGATAGGTTAGAGAAAGCTCTTTCTCATGTGAAGCAAAAAGAGATTGAGATAGAAACAAATACTTGATTCCCCCTGTGTGACAGTTTGTTTTCTCAGGGGCCCATCACTATCACCTTTGTGCACCTGTGTTTCCTCTAAAGGGAAGGGGAGTGGGTGGAGAAGTCCTCAGAGATAAGAGAGGAAGAGGCCAGGTTGTGTTGGCTTTGAAGAGCTAAGAAGACACAGAAAACTCAAAGATGAACTCAAGTCCTCAAATACTGATATCTCTATAACTGTGGAAGGTTATTCTTCTCTTGTGTAGCTGAATATGATCAACTGTTAAACTTTAGAGATGGTTCTTTGTCCTAGAGACCCCAGCCACACTTTGCTCTTTCCCATTAGCCTCAGATCTTGACCCACTTGTTCCTTTGGTGCACTTGGTTTCTCCCATCTCTCCTCCCAGAGAGTGCTCCCATACTTTCCTGTAGATGCAGAGTGAAGATGGATTTGTAGTGACAGCGTAGATGGGTCACATAAATTAACTTGATAGCTGACATGCAGACATGCAAGATGTCTGCCACCTCCCCAGTCCCAGAACCTCAGCCTCCCCAGTCCTTTCTGTACCCTTTTAATCCCATCAGTGTTATAGGTGATTAGATCTCCTAGTCCCTAGTCCTCTAACAATGGATTAATAAGCACCTTCTGTAGGAGCTGAGCATAGAAAGACATGAGTTTTGGAATGATCACTGTCCTCAAGCTTCCATTCTATTGGGAAGCAACCAACATATACTGGCATATCCAAAATAGTGGTTTCTGATCAAAGCTCAGAATTATGCCTTGGTGACCAATCAGGAAAGACCTTGCTCTATCAGGGCCAGATACCTGAGTGAAGGACAGACAGGCAGATAGATAGACAGACACACACATAGAGGTGGATGTGAAGTATGGGGATAGCTGAGAATGGAAACCAGAATTACCTCCTAAACTTTGATGAATTATGTGAACCTTACTGAACCTAACTAAGCCTTGTGTAACTATGATTTATAACAAGACCCAGCAGTCTGTGCACTGCAGAATAGCCCCTGTGGGTGCTATCATGGCAGCTCAGTGTGGACCTGAGGAGGAGGACTGCTGCCACTGTCTTCTTACATTTCTCTGCCCAGGGGCTGGGTCCTCCTGATAAATTCAAGGAGGGTGTGGAGGGAGGGATCTAATGCAGAGTCTAGAAGTAAGAAAGATATTGATACAGAACCAATATTTTTCTGAGGTCAGGGTTTCTTCAATGCCACTGACTGGGCCTGGAACTAAAGTCCTAGTATTAAAAGCATGGTATTCACAAGGACAAGAAACAGGCAAAGCTGTTTGAAGGAGGAATCCTAGGCTTGGAGCTACAAGATGCCTGATGTGACTGGAGAGGCAATGTAGAGACTGGAGAGGGGGAGATGTGAAAGGCACCAGAAAGTAAGAATGTCCAGGTTGGTGTTCAGTAGAGTGTGACTCTTCATGACCCCATCTGGGGTTTTCTTGGCAAAGATCCTGGAGTAGTTTGCATTTCCTTCTCCAGCTCATTTTATAGATGAGGAAACTCAGGCAAACAGGATTACATGCTTTACCTAGGGTCAAAGGGCTAGGGAGTGTCTGAGACCAGATTTGAACTGACTCGTGAGAGATTTTTAAAGTCATAGAGTGGCTCCCTCCATGTCTGGTGCTCTCGCTCTCTCTCTCTCTCTCTCTCTCTCTCTCTCTCTCTCTCTTTTTCTCTGTCTCTCTGTCTCTCCCCCTCACCCTGTTTCCCTGTCTCTCTTTCACTTTGTCTTTCTCTGCAGAAATGCTTAGATTAGAATAATCTAAATTAATTGTACTTGGTTGTATCAGGTTAGACACCTGATTGGTGTGTAATATACAGGATACATGATTTTCTTCCACACTGCCAGCATTTTCCCTGAAATGTGATATCCCTAACTGAACACAATGCTCCATGTTGTCTGTCCAGGCCAGAGAACAATAGGTTTAACACCTCTCTCCTTCTGCATACCATACCTCTGTTAATGCATTGGTTCAAACTCCAGTGAGTCATTTGACACGCTTGGGACTTTGAGGCAAGTTATCTAACCTCTTTAAGTCTCAGTTGCCTCATCTTTAAAATGAGGGTTGGAACTAGCTCTAAATCTACAATATAAGATCTTTCTTTTCCTCTTCATTGTCACAGCCTCCCTTAGCCCATGCCATCATCACTTCCCATCTGGATTATTACAACAGTCTTGAAGCCATTGGTCTTTCTCCAGTCTTTTGCCCTCCTATTACTGGACTCACAGGGGTCCAGCCCTAGAGGAGCTAAGTGCCTGGTTTTAGAACTTCTGCCCTGGGGCTATGTTCCTCATTGGTGGCTGCATGAGTACAAACTCAAATATCCCACTCTCTCTAGCAGCCCCTAAGCCCCCAAATACACTCCACCTTGCCATCTTCTTGCTATGTCACAGTATATATACACACACATACACAGCTCCCACGTCCTGCCCCTTTCCACCTGTTTTAGGAAGTCATCTAATTAATAACATTTAATAATAACTAGCATATATATGTATATCTATATTAAGCAGACAATTGGGGTTAAGTAACTCACCCAAGGTTACACAGCTAGCAAGTGTCTGAGGCTGGATTTGAACTCAAGAACTCCTGAAGCCAGGGCTGGTGCTCTGTCCACTGAGCCATCTACATAGCACTTTAAAGTCTGTAAAATATTTTACAAATGTTATGTCATTTTGTTCTCATGACAACCCTGGGAGGTAGGTGCTATTATTATCCCCATTTTATAGTTGAGGAAACAGGTTGAGTGAGACTGAGTAACTTGCCCAGGGTCACACAACTAATGAGCATCTGAGGCAGGATTTGAACAGAGCTCTAAGCACTGCACCATCTGACTGCCTGTATGGCTCACTTACCATCCTGGTGACTTTCCAGTCCAAAACATTCTTCCTTAGATACCTCCCTCCACTCATGTTGTCTCCTTCTGTTAGAGAATAAAGTCCTTGGAGGTAGAGACTTTTGTATTTGCATCCCCAAAAGTTAGCACAGTGCCTTAAGCCACCAAAAACACTTTTTCATTAATTAATTAATTATCCAATTAATGAAATAATATATCCAGATTCATCTTTTTATGGCACAGTTCTGTCTGTACTTGTTATTTCCCTCCTCAATAATATTTTCCCATGTCCAAAGTCTTCAAGGTCCCTTCTTTCCCAGTCTGGCCCCAGTCTGACTGACTTTTTAGAATCCTAAAATGTCAAATCCAAGGGTGAACTTTAAATCACCTGGGTTCAATCCTATTTTACCAGGAAGGACTATGGCCCTTAAAGGGAAAGATAGTCACTCAAAGTCTCCCCTAAAGTCAGCAGCAGAGCTGGGATAAGACCCCTGAGGCAGCTTGACCTTCCTAAGTTCAAATCAAGCCTTCAGATACTAGTTACCCTGGGCAAGCACTTCACCACAGTTTGCCTCAGTTTCCTTATATGTAAAAGGTGGATAACAATAGCATCTCCCTTCCAAGGTTGTTGTGAGGATTAAATGAGGTATTTGTAATATGGGTAGTTAGATGGTGCATTAGATAGAGTGACAGGCCTGGAGTCAGGAAGATCTGAATTTAATTCTGGCCTCAGACACCTACTAGTTGTGTGACCCTGGGCAAGTTATTTAAACCTTGTTTGCCTGAGTTTCCTTATCTGTAAAATGAGCTGGAAAAGGAAATGGCAAACCACTCTAGTATCTTTGCCAAGAAAACCCCAATGGGGTTACAAAGAGTTGGATGTGACTGAACAACAATGGGATATTTGTAAAGTGTTAGATTGGGAATCAGGAAGACCCAGGTTCAAATTCAATTTCTCCTGGATATACCTTATTTGTATGTAACTGTTTGCATATTTTCTCCCCTAGTAGACTGTGAGTAACTTTAATTCAAGGGCTATTTTTGCTTTTCCATCATTTCCCCGATGCTTCGCACTGTGCCAGGTGCACATCCAGGTGTTTAATAAATGCTTATTGTCTTGACTCAGATTTTACCTTTGACACCTTCTAGGTGTGTGAGCCTAGGCAGATTTATGTAACTTTGCTCAACCTTAGTTTCCACTTCTATTAAATAGGAATAGTATCAGTAGTACCATCTTCACAGAGTTCTCTTGAGGCTCACACAGGATGATGTATAAAAAGTGTTTTGCAAAAGCTAAAGCAATATTCATATAATTGTCAGCTGTTGTGGAGCTGGGCTCTTAACCCCACAACCTGTCAGTCCCTGGAGACCAGTGGGTCCTTTGAGGTGGTAGGTCATACCAATCTCTCTGCCCAAGGATCCCTTTAAAGACTAGAGGGATGGATGATCCTCTAGCATAGTCTTTTACACATAGTAGACACACAAAAATTGCTTGTTGAATGTGTTTCATGAATGTCCGTCAGATACCTTGAATGAATGTCCATTAGATACCTTGGCCACCTAGCTCCTTACCAAAATGCAGAGGCTTCTTTCTGCATTTTAAAACCTCAGAGTCCATCAAAATTGTTAAAATTTATGGGAATGGCTGTAATCACAATGTACTTAGCTGTCACATAAGCGAATCCTAATTTCTCACCTGGGATAGAGGGCCCACCTTCAGAAGAAAGGGGAATAAAAATGATCTCAGGCTTTTTGGCAACATATTGCCACTAGGTGTCGCTCTCGTCACACTTAATTGACTGCTATACACTGTCATTTAGGATCATAAAGTTAGGGTTGACTTTTATGAACCCTGGAGACATCTAGTTCAACTCCCTCGTTTTACAAATGGGGAAACTGAGACTGAGAGAAGTTAAGGGACTGTACTAAGATTTTGGATTAGGAACTCTAAACTTCTGACCCTAAAACTCACTCTGTCTGTGACACTGATTCTCACTGACCTAAAATTAGGACAGGTCAATCCCACCAATTGCTGTTGCCTCAAAGAAATTTTCTCTTTAATTTGAGAGTCTTAGCCCCAGGAGGTCTGATTGCTTATCTTAATTCCAGATCAGTTCCAGAAAAGCCTATAGCTGCTTCTTGGGGTTACAAATTGATTGATAAAACATTTATTAAGCCCTTACAATGTTCTAGGCACTGTGCTAATCACTGAGATACAAATAAAAACAAGCAAGGCAGTCCCTGCCATCAACGAGCATGTATTCCAATGAGGGACAAAAACACATAACATGGATTTATAATAGTGAGGAGTATTGGGGGAAAGGGGTACAGGGAGGCATTATTTGAAAATGGCTGGGAAGTTGCGTGGAGGCTTGGTTTCAGGCAAGATATGGTGAAAATTCACTTCCAGGATCCCAGAGGCAAATCCAGGATCTGGTGGGAGGGAAACGAGGAGGATGACTAGAGTGTAGGTGGCATAGTTTGGCAGTGCACAGGACTTTCCACAGTGGGCTCAGGACTTTCCACATTATGACATCTTCTTTATCCTGCAGGGAGCAGGGACAGGAAGGGATTTTCTCATTTTTGCCAGGTGACTTGAGAGTACTTCCTCTGTCACTCAAATCGATACTAAACAGCCTTGACCTTTAACTCTACTGTGTGAATATTCTGGAAGATTCCTGTGGCCCCGACAAAAAACAAAACAAACAAACCCCAGACAAAGTTCTATTATCCATATAGGCCAGGGCACATTTTCCCAGTCTTATTTAAAATTACTGACCAGTTTCTGCTAAGAGGCAACTGTATGAAAGAAAATTGAGTACTGGGACTGAAGCCGGGAAGACTCATCTTCTTGAGTTCAGATCTGACCTCAGATACTTGCTACCTGTGTGACCCTGGGAAAGTCACTTAACCCTGCCTGCCTCAAATTTTTCATCTGTAAAAATGAGCTGGAGAAAGAAATGGCAAACCACTCCAGTATCTTTGCCAAGAAAACCTCAGATGGGGTCATGAAGAGTTGGACACAACTGAAACAACTGAACAGCAACAAAAGTGTGTCTCTAAGAGATAATTCATTTGTGGCATTAATTCCCAAACTATCATTTAGTATCATTTACCCTCCCAGAGTGCCTAGAATGAGCTGATAAGGGATCAACATGAGAAGCTATTGGAGGGGTGATTCCTCATAAATCCCACATCTTCCATAACATTTTCTGTATTTGTTTTTTCTTTTCAGGAAAATTTGCACAGGTAGGGGTGTGAGGTAGCTGTGTATAGTGGGTAACCTTTAGCCTCTATGTCACAAATGGTCAGGCTATATCTCTTTGGCTTCCTCCAAAATACATTTAAAACTTCCTCAGCACAATGTTCTGTATTGACCAGTTTAAGCCAGACCCACTAGCAAAGTGAAGAGCTGGGGGTACCATGGAAGGGAGATGCCAGAAGGTAGCAAAGGAGTTTGTAATTGGAAATGTGAGTAGACTTGGGAGGAGCCAGAAAGCAACTTACAGTGTTGGAAGATGAAGTTGTTTGGTAGTGGAAATTGGGGATGGTGAAGACTTGGCAGGTGGGGAACAAACAGAAACCCGCCATATTGGCTTGACAGAGATATCTCTGGGACTCCCTTTAATGAGGTAGTAAGCCATTAGATGAATATACAACAGATACCTACATAGTCCTTCTATAAGGGCCTAGGCAGGTACTTGTCAATTAGCTCTCATTGTTCCCCCACTGGTCACTTTTGACAGTCTAAATTTGTTATCCATTGGCTCAGCCCCCACCTACTGGTCATTCTTATTCCTTCTAGATCCAACAGGTTGTTCTAGCCTCTAAAGCATGAAGGTTATAGATGAACAGTTGAATTAAGTTAATAAAACATGATAAAAATAAGGAAAACATTATTCATTTGTCTTTCAAAATGTGATATTTCAAATACTTCCTTGCTCCAACCTTCAAAGTAGACCCTGAACCTCAGATTAGAATCTCGTTCCACTGTCTTCATGCTCCCAACCTGTATGTGCATGTGCATGTGCATGTGTTTATGTATGTGTCTATGTGCATGCATGTGCATTTGTGCACGTGCATGTGTGTGAGAAAAAGAGAAAGACAGAGACAGACAGAGAGAATCAGAGAGAGATGGATATATATAGAGAGAGACAAGGACACAGAGAAAAAAAGGAGAGGGAGAAAGGAGAGGAGGGGATGAGAGGAAGAGTGAGGAGGGAGGGAGAGATAGGGAAAGAGACAGGGAAAGACAGAAAGAAAGAAAAGGGAGAGAGGAGAGAGAAGGGAGAAGGGAGGGAGAGAAAGGAGAAGAAGTGGAAAAGGAAGGGAGGGAGGGAGAGAGAGAGAGAAAGTTCATTTATTAAAAAAAAAAACCCCAACCAATCAAACTATTATAAGTACAAGATTCCGTTGCCTTTTAAAGAAATAGTTACATAGTCCATTGTGTCTCTGGGAGTGGTTATTGAAGGTGAGGTTATACTCATATCTCAACACATCATAGGAGGAGGGGACTAAAATAGTCAGTTGTGCCAGTTAATTCACGAACAGGTGTGTAGCATGAAGCTCTCTTGTTCTCACTGAGTACACCAATTCACTGAGTCTGTTGCCATGAATCACATGCCACACCCATCCAAGCTGCTTCTTCCTATCAACTTTCATCTCTAAGACATGGTCTGACATTGTAGTGTGCCTCCTGGTGCACCTACATTACCAGAGTCCCACTCACTTTTGTGAACCTCTTCAAGGTAGAAAAGAACTTTGAAACCCTTCCAAAATCTTCTTATGTCTGGAGAAACAGATGAATATCTCAGGTATGATTCCTAGTTTCCAGATGTACATACATACTTTTCCCTAAGTTCTGATAGGAGATGTTATCCAAAGGGAGAATAATCGCCTGCCTAGATGTAGGGTTGCCACAGTGTCTTCTGGAAATGCTAGTCTTTTATTTATTTACTTGCTCTTTGGAGGGCAATTGGGGTTAAGTAATTTGCCCAAGGTCACACGGCCAGGTTTTTTTTTTTTTTGGGGGGGGGTGTGTTAAGTGTCTGAGGCTGGATCCGAACTCAGGTCCTTCTGACTCCAGGGCTGGCGCTCTACTCACTGTGCCACCTAGCCGCCCCAATGCTAGTCTTTTATAAACAACATGGAAGTTTCTTCCTTTGTTGAATATGGATTCAGAGGACTTAGTTTTCTTGGGGGGGGCGGGGGAAAGGCAAGGCAATCAGTGTTAAGTGACTTGCCCAAGGTTACACAGCAGCTAATAAGTGTATCAAGTATCTGAGGCTGTATTTGAACTCAGATTCTCCTGACTCCAGGGCTGGTGCTCTATTCACTGAGCACCTAGCTACTCCCAGAGGGCTTAGTTTTAAATCCTCATTCTTCAACTTAATAACTGTGTGGCCTTGGGCAAATCACTTTTCTGTGCTGGGTCTCACTTTCCTCATGTTAAATAAGTGGGTTGAACTAGATGATCCTTGAGGTCCCTTTTGACTAAATCTACAATCACAGGATTGTAATTTTCCTTGAAAAGGCTTGCGGCTGTTTTCTAAGGTCTGAGAGTTCTTTAGGGAACATGAAGGCTTCTTTAGGCAAGGACAAAAGCAAAGCTGAAGGAGTCATAAGCAATAGTTCACATAAATTCATGAGTTTGAGGGTTTTGGTGGCCCAAAAGTTCAAGATGGGTTAGCAGTATGAAGTTGCATCCCCAAATGCTAGCAAGCTCCTAGTGTTCATTAAGAGAGACAAGTGTCCAGCACCTGAGAGGTGATGCCTCAGCTATACTATGCCTTGGTCAGACTACATGTAGAGAACTCTACTCACTTTAAAATCCCACATTTCAGGAAAGATAGTGACAACCTGTAGCATGAACAGAAGGGAAGGACCAGGATGGTAAGGGGACTGATGACCATGGAAGGCAAGGACTAGTTGGGACTTGTGAAAGAACCATTGTAAAAGTTATTTCCTTCTCTTTTCTTCTTAGATTGGTAAGAGATGGAAGAAATCTCAGAAGCCAACTATTTCTAACCTCTCATTTTATGGGTGAGCCAATGGAAGCTAGGGAAGGAAGTTCAATGACCTGCCCAAGGTCCCAAGGGATACTTGTGGTCCTATGTAGTTTTCTAGCTTGGGGCTAGAGGTGGCAGATTTGGTGATCATGCCATATAAAGCAATGGCTGTGACAAAACTGATTTTCTGAAATAAAAATGAAAGTGAGAACAAAGTTACAGAACCATCTATGATTTAATTGAATAGCTAGCATTTGCTTATTTAACCAGGTCACTTGACCCTTCAGAGGTCAGAGACAAGGAGTGATTTACAGAGATTATTTTTTTATACCAAAAAAGAGGAACTGGAAAAATGATAAAACCCTGTTTTGAACATAATTCAGTTGGACAAGGCAGGTCACCTGACTAGTTAGCGTCTCCTAGACTTTCTTAATACTTTCCTCCAGGTGCTGCCTTTTGTAATCAAAAAGTGGACTGGGAAAGAGAACTTGTGGTCAGTGGTTAGCAGTCACCCCCACTCCCATCTCCCTTAGAATAGTCCATTACTCAACTCAGACTCTAGCTTGATAAAAATGTGGCTTATCCTCCAGCTAACTTTTTTCTAGAAAGGGGAATTAAGCCTCTGGTCAACCCTGCTTTCTTCTACAATGGGAAATTTAGCCTTTAGAAAAACCTTATAATCTTATGATTATTTTATTCTTCTAAATTGTCTACTATTAAATGATAAAATCTTCTCTATCTATTCAGTAAATCTACAGGTAACCTACACTTAAGAGATGATCTATGTTTTTCTGGCTTAACTGTTAGGGCTAGCTTTTCCTAAAGAAGGGAGCCTCCTCTTACAATCAAACTAAAAATAAATCAAATTAATCAATCGCAACTGGTTTCCTTTGTCAACTGGCAGAGGACCACAAAGCATGGGGCTGGCAGGCTAACGGAGAGGAAAGACTCTCTTTGGATGTTCACAGGTCTCAGCATCCCATGGCAAAGCTTCAGTTATTCTGCCTTCATTATGGGTCCAGTCCTATGCGCTTTGGCAACCCCTCCTTATCCCTTTCTCATCCAATGCCTGGGGAAAACCAAGAAAACATTCTCAGGCTTGTCCCTGGCTCCTTGGATTTCCCGTGGTATTTCTCAAACTAGTGGGGAACCAAAACATTTCCCTTCCATCTTTCCCCGTGCAAGGCCTCATCATGAAACTAAGAAAACAGGATGCTAGCAAAAACATTCAGTTTAGACTACCAACTCAGATCACATAACACGCTAGCCTCAAAAAGGAGACGTGACCTAAATGTGGAAGGTCATGTCTTTAAAATGTAAGAGGACAAGAAAAGGAGGTAACATTCATATTAATGACCTTAACTAACCAGGGATAGAGATGATCACAAAGGATAAAGTGGATAATTATGATTAGGTAAAACTGAAAAGTATTTACGTAAGCACTTAGCATGGCACCTGGTGCATCGTAAACACTTAAAAATTTTATTAATTGACTAATAAGCAAAATTGGTGTAGCTAGAATTAGAACAGAATGAGCTAACTAGGAAAAATATGTGCAAGAAATTATTCTGATAAAGATCTTATAAATCAAATATATTAACAAGACTTACCAATGAGGGTTCAGTCCTTAAAGCATGTGCATTTTTTATATATAATTCTCTTTGTAGTTCTTTGTTGAAAGGTTTATGTTTACTGATGAATACTAGTTTCATAATAAACTCACAGGATTTAAAATACATCTATAACTTTCCCCCCAAATTTAGAAAATTGACCTCAAATACACTTTGCCCAGAGTTTTGAGAAAGGTTACAAAAGACAAAAAATTGTTAATTCAAATGCTTAATAATAGTAGCAGTGGGCATTTACATAGTTTTGCAAAGCATTTCACATGTGTTCAGTCACTTGGTTTATTCTGTCCCTTCTGGTAGGCTCTGACCCCTGCTTTGTACTTTCTTCCCAGCACCGCCCCCCCCCCCTTCCTTTCCTCTGAGAGGAGCTAACATTTTTACCCCATAGGTTGTTGTCTGGAGACCAGCTGCTACTTCAAGGTAGATGACAGTAATTCCTTCACAAAGGGCACTTCACAGAGAAATAGGTGGTAACATTATCTGTGAAGGGCCAGGGGAATAAATATCATCGATTGTGTTACACATGCCCCTCCCATTCTCAGCTTCATCCCAAAATTCTGAGGAATCTTTCAGACCAAGAGCAGGCTCTAGAATCTGGAGTGAAGGTCACCATGTCTTTGCTCTGGGATGAACACTGCAATTTTAAATGCATGAGCTCACCAGGGACTTCTTTTCCTGCTCTCTGCCCTGTGGGCACTATGAAAGGCTGCCATGGATATGACTCCACTTGTTTCTTTGCCATCTCTAGACCTTTCTCCAGCACTGTTCTTTCATCATCTTTACTTCCAATCTAGGAAGACAGCAGGCTGATTTGGATCTTCTCTTCCTCTCTCATTTAGTATTTTCTATTAAATAGTATTTAATTTTTCCAATTACATATAAAGACAATTTTTTCACATTCATTTTTTAATATAAAATTTTGCATTCCAAATTTTCTCCCTTATTCCTCCCTTCTCTCCCTAAGAGAGTAAGCAATTTGATATAGCTTATACATGTGCAATAATATAAAACATATTTCCATATTAGTCATGTTGTGAAAGAAGAAACAGAACAAAAGGAAAAAACATGAAAAAAATAAAGTGAAAATACTAAGCTTCAATCTGCATTCAGATTCTATCAGTTCTTTCTCTGGATGTGGATAGCATTTTCTGTCATGAGTCTTTTGGACTTGTGTTTAACTCACTCATTTAACAGATGAGGACAGCTGAGACCCAGTCATACAGGTAGCAGAACCAGGGCTTGAACTCAGGCTTCCTGGTGCCAGATAATCTCTGGGGGTTAGCTCACCTGTCAATAACAGTTACTCAGATTTAAGGGTGGAATGGCTTTGAATAGAGACTAAAGAGTCTCTAAGAAGTCCTCTGTTTAGACTCCTATACTTTTCATATACTTGGGCAGAGAGACAATGTTGTATAGTGGTGACTTAGATTGAAATCTTGCCTTTGCCACTTATTACCGATATGACCTTAGACAAGTCACTTAACCTATCTAGGCCTCAGTTTCTTTACCTGGAAAATGAGGGCATTGGACTAGAGAGCCTCAAAAGTCTCTAAAGCCTCTAAATCTGTGATCTTCACTTCTTCCTCACAGGAAGAAATTCTATAGGAAAATCCCCAGGGACTGTTGGAGAAGGTAATTTTTTCCAGGTCCCGCATCTCCTTCTCTACTGTTTTCAAGACCCCTTGTATAAGAAGCGGAAAAGTATCAATTGAAGGGTGAGCTTCTCTCCCTGTGTCATACATGACAAGCTTAGGGCCCTAGAATTTCTCCTGAAACACAGGTTACCCTTAGTAGGTCACTGTTTTCAGTATTATTAGTTGGAGTCAGCCTCCTGAGTCTGACCCCTAAGCTAATGACTTTGGGAAATCATGGTGGGATGTTACCAAGGGAGTATCTCCGTCCCTTCCTCCACAACAGGACTTTTCTTTTTTATTTTTAAAATATACTTTATTTAAGATTTAAAAAAAATTTTTGAGTTCCAAATTCTCTCCTTCCCTCCAGTCCCTTCCCCACCCATTGAGAAGGCAAATAATATGATTTTGGGGGTGTAAGGCATGTTCAGGGAAGACTAGTATCTCTGATGTGAGGGCTGCTGAGCCCTTTTCAAGGCTGCTTTCCACCTTTGGTGTCCACCTCATCCACCCAACTCTCACCTGTGGCTCCAAGAAGCTGTAGCATACACAGTGGCCACATCCTGGTAATACCCTTTTAGTAGATTGACTAAACCAGGTTAAGAGTGATAAAGGGGTCTCAAACCCTTTAGTGAATTAGGGGAGTGTCTACCCTAAGCATAACAAGACTCCCCCAATGGAATGAGCATAGGAGAACAATTTGTTCCAATGGTCATGAAGGCTGCTGAAGCAAGCACTGTGGAGTGCTTAGAACTCTGTTGAAGATGCCAAGGTCATCACCAGTCCTTTTGACTCTGTCTTGCCACTGGACTTTGATGATTCTGAAAGAGAATGAAGCCATGACTTTGGCAATCTTGCCTCTCTTAAATCCAGTTTATATGTGAATCAAAACCATCACCCATACCATTTTACCATTTTCCCCTATCTCAAGGTCCTGTGGTGACAGGTAAGTGATGAAGCAGCAGGGGTGAATACCCTGGGAGCTGTAGTCACAGCCCTTTAAGGATGGCCCTGCTCACCTCCTGGAGTGAAGAAGGGGCTAGAAAATGTGCCATAAAATTGTCTGCTTTACCCAGCCCTATGGCAGGTAGGGATCCCATCCTGTGCACAAAAAATTTGCAAAAACTTCGACAAAGATGATTCTACTCACCATTGGTGTATGGACTGTGCACATACTTATAGACAACATGAAATCCAGTAGACCTGAAAGCTGAATAGCTCTTGTGAGAGAACTCAGCATGTATCACATCCAAATAGCAGCCCTGAGTGAAACAAGACTGGTAAATGAAGGCTAGTTTACCAAAGTTGGAACTGGATACACATTTTTCTGGAGTGACTACAATGAAGGGAAATTCCAAGAAGCTTGTGTTGGTTTTGCAATCAAAACTAGTCTATTCAACAGGCTTGTATGCCTCCCCAAAGGAGTGAACAACAGGCTCATGACAATGTTATTGCCACTTGCAGAAAAGCCCCATGCCACCATCCTCAGTGTTATGCTCCCACTATGATGAACCTTGGTGAGGCAAAGAAAAATTTAATGAGGACCTGGAGACCCTCATCATCAATATACCAAAAGAGAACAAGCTTGTAATTCTGCGTGACTTTAATGCAAGAGTAGATACAGACTACCAGACATGGTAGGGACTCCTTGGGAGGAAAAGAGTTGGGAAGAGCACCAGCAACTGTCACTGACTATTGAAGACTTTTGCATTTTATGACTTCATCACCAACACTGTCTTCCATTTATCTAAATACAATAAAACTTTGTGGATGCACCTTGCAGCAAACATTGGTATGACTATGTCATTGTAATGAGAAGAGACAGACAGGATGTGAGAGTGATGAAGGCAATGTGTGGTTCAGAGTGCTGGAGTGATCATACACTTATCTTCTCCAGGCTAAATATTTAAATTCAACAAAAGCAGCAGTCCCAAGGTAATACGACTACCAGAAGACTTAATATCAACAGATTAGGGCACTTCAATGAGTGGGAACAGTCTACTACTAACTGGGAAAAGCTGAGCCAACACATAGTTGGCAACAGTGGACCAGAAAAGCAGTTTTCAGATATTTGGTGTACAGCTCTGCGTTTACTCATTTGAGTCAGAACACTCTCAAACATCAAGACTGATTTGACAAAAATGATGGGGAAATTTAGAAGTTACAGAACTCCACAGGGTTTACCAGTAGGAAAGTTCATCCATCCAGTGGGATCTGGATAAAGAAGGTTAGCCAGCTTCAGAGACTGAGGTCTTGGAATGAGGATAAAAGATAAAGAGGGAAAATCTGAATCTCCTCTAATCATTGTTCATTAATAATCATTTCTCTCAGCACCTAACTTTGTTCCAGACACTGTGCTAAGGCCTGGAGATACAGAAAGAGGCAAAAGTCAGACCTGCCCTCAAGGAGCCTACAATCCAATGGGAGAGCCAACATTCAAACAAATACATGCAAACAAGCTATATACAGGATAAACAGGAAATAATTAAAGGGGAGAAAGCACTGGAATTGAAAGATTAGTGAAGATCAGAGATCAAACCCTTCCTCAGATATTTATTAGCTCTGTGACATTTGGCAAGTCATTTAACCTCTGATTGCCTCAGTTTCCTCATCTGTAAAATAGAGATATTGATAGCACCTACCTCCCAGGGTTGCTGTAGAGATAAAATAATATTTGTAAAATGTTTTGAAAATGTTCAAGTCCTATGTAACTGCTAGAAATTATTATATAAATAGCTGTTATTCTGCTTATTAACCACTCAGAGACAATTACAGAATCATAAGATTAGATAGATTTG
Organism: Gymnobelideus leadbeateri; assembly: GCA_011680675.1. Taxonomy (NCBI): domain Eukaryota; kingdom Metazoa; phylum Chordata; class Mammalia; order Diprotodontia; family Petauridae; genus Gymnobelideus; species Gymnobelideus leadbeateri. The sequence continues at coordinate 114,195 of WOXC01006191.1, forward strand.
GAACTAGAAGGGACATTACAAGCAACCCAGTCTAATCTCTCTTGTTACAGAGGAAGAAACTGAGACCCAGACAATGACTTGCTCAAACTTACAGAGGTCATAAGTGAAAGAGGGAGCTTTTGAACCCAGGTCCTTAACTCCAAGTCCAGTATTCTTCCCACTCTACTACATTGCCTCATCCTGTTCTGTCCTCTGCCTAGTTCAACTTCAGTGGCTCACCTTCCGTTCTTTCATGGAACCCAAGGACTAGCCCAGTTCACACTCTCTTGCCTCTGACCCAATGCTGACCCCTCCTGGGTCCCTTAAATAATTGGCTAAAGGATTCTTCCTACCCAAAAATCAACACAAGACCCTGTGGGGATTCTTCTATTGTAGAGACCAGTGAAGATGCCTTCCACAGGTAAGTTCAGACACAAATAGTCTATATAAACATTTGGAGTTTGGAGAGGAGATGGCTCTAAATCTGTGCATCTCATGTTTCTTTGGAGCTGCTGCAATTCTGCTTTGGTTGGAGAGGACAGGACCTCCTTTGATGCAGGCATGCCATGATAGGCTGTCCTTTGCCAGTGCCTCTCATGTCCCAAATTGATGTAAAAGTACATCAGAGAAACCTTGAGAGTGTCCTTGTATCACTTCTTCTGACCACCAGGTGCTTAATAAATACTTGTTTCTTCCCTTTCTGCCTCCTCCCTTCTTTCTTTCTTCCTTCCTTCCTCCCTTCCATTTTCCCTCTCTTTTCCTTCTTCCTTTCCTCCCTCTCTTCCTTCTCCTTTCTTCCTTCCTCTTCCCACCCTTTTTACCTTTCTTTGCCTTCCCTTCCCTCCTTTCTTCCCCCTCCCCCCTCCTTTCTTCTTCCCTTTTCTCCTTTCTTTCTTTCCCTCCTTCCTTCTTTCTTTACTTCTCTTCCCTTTCTTCCTTCTGCCCTCCCTTCTTCCTTTCCTCCCTCCCTTCCTTGATCCTGATGAGGCATAGCTAAATATTGTGAGGAAAGGATTCCCTAGAAACTATTCCAGCATACTTGGAGGGAAAAGCAATGGTAAGAAAACTGGCCCAAGGGACATTTTACCAGGATACATGTACCAGGAGTTGTTTGGACAGTGCAGAGCCAAGGTAAAGTGTAAAATGACTCATTAGAAGTCTTGCAAACTGCTTTTTAATTTCCTGATGAGGCTTATTCTTTTATTTCATTTTATTTTTCAATAAACAAGAGTGTGTTTTCTCTCCCTCTCATCCATCCCAATAGAAAAGAACAAAAGACTATGTCACAAGTATATTATATTTTGAAGCAACAAGTTCCCATATTGTCCACATCAAAAAACAGATCTCATTCTGCACCTCGAATCCATTTATTGAGGTTTAAGCCTCAGGAATATGTTATCATGCCTCTCAGAGTCTTCTTCTTGTTCTTCTTCTTTTTGCAGATCAAAGCATACATTTTTAACTTTATTTTTCTTGTTTGTTTGTTTTGGTCTGTGTTTTCTTTAGCAACATGGCTAACATTGAAGTATGTTTTGCATGGCCTCACATGTATAAACTATATTGAACTGCTTGCTGTCTCAAGGAGGGAGAGAGAATTTGGAACTTAAAAAAAATGTAAAATTTTTTTACATGCAATTGGGATATATTTAATCAAATAAGTAAAAATATATTGGGGGTGGGGAAGAATATTGCCTGGAACACTGAGAGGCTAGTGTCACACATCTAATATATGGGACTTGAACCCAAGCTGTGCAACTATACCAGGCTGTATATCCAAAATCACCTTGGTTCACATTCTCTGACTTAGATACCCTACAGTTTCTTCTCACTCCCAAACCATTGGATATACAAGAAAAGCACAGACAGCATAACAGGCTCAGAGAAGAACTCCCAGGGAGCTGATGGCTGGGAATCTCTAACCTACTACATGTTGTCTTTGAAAGATGAAGTGGGCCAGGGTGGTTCTAAGTGGTCACCTTATCCCTTCCAGGTACCCTGTACACCTGGATGACTCAGTCCTTCAGTAGAAGCCATAGGTGGGTTCATCACTGTCTTGGTATGGATCCAAATATCGAAGTGGCTGCAAATGAGGGAACTTCTGTGGGGGATGATAGGGGGGTGGACATACAAACTCGAACACTGGCTCCCAAATATTGAGCAGGTGGTGATAGCCATGGGTGACAGAGTCATCCCAGAGGCACTGGAAGAAGGCCAGACCAGCTGGGGTCATGAAGTCCTGATGCTTCTTATAGAAATCAAATGTTCGATAGGTTCTCATAGCAAGACTGTAACAGGGAGTGGGACGGGCATCTTCGGAAAAGTCGATGGGCTCGTGCTGCTTGAAGAAGAGGAAAACGAAACGGTGAAAACCAGTTCCTCTTGAGGGGAAGGGTGGCAGGTAGTGGTACATCTCCTGTCCTGCGGACACGTTGTTGCTTGGGATGTTGGTCTCCAGCCAATGGATGTATTCAGCATCCTGTTCCTGCAAGCGTCCATCCAAGCTGGTGAGCAGCAAAGTCCACAACGAATCCCCTTCTGCCTCATATGTCACCTCTGGGGGCTTAGTGGCCTCTGTTGGGGTAACCTCATTCCCCTGGAACACGGGCATCATCAGCTCTTCTCCCAGACTGTAGGCAACATTCAGTGGGACCGAGGGCACAAATGTGGCACCATGGAACAGGTCTTGGTACAGACCATAGTGCTCAGCCAGGTGCTGCTTATGTTAAGGGCCAGCAGTCTTCTTCCAATCAGCCTTCATCTCCTCCAGTGGGATCAAGACACTGCGGAGGTGAGCAGCCTTTTCCATCCTAGCCCGGTTCTCCCAAAGGATCTTCTTCCTTTCAAGGACCTGCTGTTGCCTCTGGAGCATCTTGTTGGGAGGAAATCCAATGTCTATTTTGTCTTTGGGATCTGAGGGCTGCCGGAAGTAGTCGAGGTAGCTCTTCCACCAGTGCGGGGCGCTCGCTTCGCGTTCGATGAAGCGCCGGTAGCGGTCGAAGCTACGATAGTTGTCCAGGCTTTCCAGCGTGCTCACTTGGATGTTCTCCTTGGGCATGGGCCCCAGCGGGGCGGAGCGGCGGCTCAGGACGGCCATGGTGCCGAAGCCGCGGACGCTCTGCATTCCGACAGCGTGACTCTCCACCGAGGCGCTGCCATCTTCCTTCCAGAGTCTTCTTTAAGCTAAACACTCACAGCACCTTCAAGCAGTCATCACAAGCCATCACATGACATAGATTCAAAGCTCTTCACTTTCCTGGTTGCCTTTTTGTAGAAACCTTTCAATATTTCGATGTCTGTCTTAACCCATCTTGCCCAGAATTGAATATATAACATTCCAGATGAGATCCAACCAGGGCAGAGTAGGGAGGGACCTCCATTTTCCTGAAAGCCATTCCTCTCTAAATGTGGCCCCAGATAACATTAATGACTCATATATAACTTGCTGTCTACTCAAATCCCTAGGGTTTGTTTGTTTGTTTGTTTGTTTTCAGATAAGCTTGGTGACTCCTAGACCATCCTATACTTAGGAAGTTCATTTTGAAAAATCTAGACCAGGTTTGCCTCCCTCTTTGGGGGAACTTTGGCTCAGGGTTTGTTCCTCCAAGGGTCCTTTCTTTTTTTTTTCTTTAAATTTTATTTATTTATTTGTCCCAAGGGTCCTTTCAATGATTGTCTTTGGAAGGGGAAAAAAAGACATGGCTAGAGCTAAGGTTTGGAGGAGACCTTGAGGCAGCAAGTAAAGCTTCCTTCTACCTCTCTATCTGATTCAGGTTTAACCTGCTGCAGATTAGAGCTTTCTGCTTGGCCCTTTCCTTAGCTACAAGAATAACATTCTGGCAGCAGAAATTGCATGACCTTCCTAGGGATATAGAATTGGAGCAGTCACTGGGAAATGGCACAACCAGTGTTCTTTGCAGCAGGTTCCCACCCCTGATGGCCTCATTTCTCTTAGCATTTATAGCCCTTCCTGGTTAACTCCCACTAGCACACATAACTCAGTGCCAAGATTAGAGCTAAAGGGAGAAGGAGGGTGGGGGCTACTGCTGCAGCTGAACTGTGGGAAGAGGGTGGGGTGCTCTGTCAATGGATAAGTTTCTGTGATGCTGACTAGGCTTCAGTGATAAGCAGATAGCTAGGACAAGATAGGGACTCCTTATGTTGCAGGTTTTGGGTAACGTGGAGGAGCCTATGAATACATGGGATGGAACAGGTGAGGCACTTACCCAGGACTCCATAATTTCATAGGATAGAATGAATGAAATTGAAACCATTCTGAGTAATTGATATCATTCTAGGATTGTCTCAGAGTCATCAAGGGTTCATGCTGGGCTATTTTGGGGTTTAAGTTACAGTTCCTCAGTCCTTATTTCTCAGGCTCAGGCTGGGGAAGTACAGGTCAGGGGGTCAGAAACCAAATTTAGTCTTCTTCCTCCTCAATCTACATGATATTGTCTCATCTAGAAAGAGGCTCTAGGGATGGAGGAAAGGTCAAGGGGACAAAGAAAAGACTAGGTAGAGGGGACACTAAGAGATAGCCAAGAGATTAGTTGAGGTAATTAGGGAGTCCATGGGGACAGAGAGAATATTGTGATGGTGGGGAAACTGAAGAGAGGTGCACAGGAAGAAGGGAATCTTAAGGAACAGCGAAGAGACCAAAGCAGAGGGAAGTCTGAGAGATACGATGTGAAGAAAGAGGTTTTGGAGATGAAGGGGAGGCTGAAGGGACAGAAAAGCCCAAGGTACTGGGTAGGCTGAAAGAGGACCAGGAAGTTGGGGGAAGCCAAGGGAATAGAGGGGTGTCTGAAGGCTCAGAAAATAGACCAGAAAGGCTGGAGGAGCCAAGAGAAGTCCTACAGAATTCAAGGATAGCCTGAGGGAACAGAGAGGAGGCAAAGATGAAAGAGAGGTCAAGAAATCCAGGTGGTAAGAAACGATGAATATGAAAAGTACAGAGATGCATGGGAAGACCCGTATTGTAACATATACCCTCTAGGGGATATTGGCAGGGAGTGGGGGGTGGAATGGGGAGTCTTTATCCTTATACTTGAACTCTCACTGGAAAGTCAAGTTCCCCAGAGGGCAGTTAGTTATAACTCTTCCTCGGGATATTCCAGCTTATTTTACAGATGAGGAACTGAGACAAACATGGTTAAATGATTTGCCCAGGGTCACACAGCTAGTAAGTGTCTGAAGCCAGATTAGTTGTCCAGTGGGGTGAGTTTGAATTAGGGGACCAATATGGATCTGTCAATAAAAATTTACATATATGTGTATATATATGCATATGTATATATATGTATGGGTTGCAAACTGCTTTTTATTTCCTGATGAGGCTTATTCTTTCATTTAATTTTATTTTTCAATGAACAAGAATTTGTTTTCTCTCCCTCTCATCCCTCCCAATGGAAAAGAGAAAAACAGCTATGGCGGTGGGAAATTAGGGGGTCATTATGCCCCTGACAGTTTAAAAAGGAACAAGTATTAAGGTGGAAGATATAAAGGGTTTTTTTTTTTTTTGGATTATTTAATTTACATGTAAGCAAAACTACTGCCTCCTCTCTCTCCTCTCTCTTGTCTGGATTTTTTGTTAAGTAGCTCCTTTATGTAGAGCAGGGTGGCCTTCATAGTGACTTCCTGTAACAATGCATTATACAACATTTGGAATGACTACTAAAAAAAAATGAAACCAAATGTACAGCCAGAATTCTCAAGATGCACTGCCAAACTTTGGGGATGTTTGCCTCCAATGTAGTTAGGCTGCTTGACTGTTCCAGTTTTTAAATCCCAAGTCAAGTGCCAATATAAATAAAGAAATAAAGAGATAACTGAATGAATGAATGAAGTTATGCCAATCTCATTTCTTCTTTGGAAGTATCACGTCACACCTTTTGACACCCCCCCAAAAGAAACAAAGAGTTCATTTAGAATCATTCGTGTTAGACAGTGGAGGGCCCATATTTGTCATACACTTGCTTGCTGATCTAAATCTGCTGGAAGGTAGAAAGAGATGCCAGGATGGAGCCTCCAATCCAGACAGTATTTGTATTTATGTGGGCAATTGATCTTGATTTTCATGGTGCTTGGGACTAGAGGTAATCTCCTTCTGTGTCCTGTCAGCAATGCCTGGGAACTTTGTAGTACCACTAGACAATATGGTATTGGTATACAAATCCTTATGGAAGTCAACATCATAGTTCATGATTGAGTTGAAGGTAGTTTCATGAATTTTACACGTTTCCATTTCTAAGAAAGAAGATTGAAAGAGAACTTCTGGTTACTTCAACCTTTCGTTTCAATTAGTGACAACCTGACCATTAAGGAGCTCATTACTCTTTTTCAGAGAAGAGCTAGATGCAGCAGGGGCCATTATCTGCTCAAAGTCTAGGGCTTTGTAATACAGCTTCTCCTTGATGTCACACACAATTTCCCTCTCAGCTATTGTAATGAAACTACAGCTTCTCTTGGTCAGGATCTTCATAAAGTAATTTGTCAGATCAAGGCCAGCAAGATCCAGATGGAGGATAGCATGGGGAAAGGCACAACTTTCATAGATGGGGACATCACTGGAGTCCATCACAATACCAGCAATATGACCAGAGTTATATAGGGTCAGCACATCCTAGATGGCAACATACATGGTTGAGGTTTTGAAGGTCTCAAACATAAGCCATGTTTTTTTTTTTCTCTGTTGGCTTTGGGATTTAGGTGTGCTTCTGTGAGAAGCACAGGGTATTCTTTAGGGGTCACACAGAGCTTATTGCAGAAAGCATGATGCCAGATCTCTATTTATCCCAATTGGTGACAATCATGTTCAATGGGGGTACTTCAGAGTCAGAATATTTCTTTTCCTCTGGGCTTCATCTTTCATGTAGCTATACTTCTGGTCCATATCCACCGTCACATCCTAATGTCTTGGGTACCCAACAATGGAAGAGAAGACAGCCCAAGAGCATCATCTCCTGGGGAGTTCATTCCCTCCCTAAATAATTTTTTTTGAGGGAAATTTCCTATGCAAGAGCCAGCCTTGAATTCTTATTGAGTTTTAGTAGAATAAGCTTAATGGAAGCTAGGGCAGGAGGGACCTACTACTTGGAGAGTCAGGGGGAGTGAATAGGGCAGGTAGATAGATTGTTCCACCTCCAGACTTTAGATAGGGGCTGTCTTTTTGGAACCCATGGCAGGGGGGATGGGACTAGTTATGCCCACTCTTGGCTAAAGTTATATAGCCATCAAGTCTGGGGACAAGGACTACAAGTTTGGGAAAGTTTGTCTTCTGAGCTGACTGCCTTTTTTCCTGCCATCCTTCCCACAGTGTCCTACTCTCTTAGGCTGACCCCATCTACTCAGATCCCATTCCTACTTCTCCCTTCCTTGATGCTATTACATTGATGACTCAAAGAAAGTGAACTTGCAGTTGAGGGCATGCCTCCACCAGTTGGTAAGAGGTGAGCTTGGTCTTGTCCCAGTTAGGTTTTATCCACAGGAATGCTTAATTACAAAGGTTAAAATAATAATTTTTTTTTCAGAAATGTAATTCTTTATAAAAATATCTAGAAATCTTCAATTAAATATAATGGAGATCCACAGCTTTATGTACAATTCTCCTTTTTTTATTCTAGTATGTGTGTGGAAATGCCATTGTATTTAGTGTTTGGTAAGTTCAGAATAAAACAATCAATATTTTGAAACTTGTTTAGATTTGCAAGACACAAGCTAATGCATTCTTTCCAAGACACAAGCTAATACATTCTTTCTAGTCTTCAGATGTATTCCATCCCTAGTCAAAACTCTTGTCATCATTCTATTTTAAGTTGTGATTGAGAAATCCAAATCTACTTCCCAGATGCCACCTTTTTTGGCCAGGTGTTCACTTTCCATTTTTTTCCCTTTTGAATCACTTGGACAACAGTGAATGGACAACAGTGAAGAAAATCCAACCTGTTTCCTTATCTGCTTTAGTTTCATACCTAAAACTTGGCAGTCTTTGGCAGTCTTGAGTTTCTTCTGATGCTATCATTTGTTTCCTTGTGAAACACTGGAACAAATCATCCATTTTGATAAGGTCTAGGAGATTCCCTTTTGTTTTAGTTACATTTCCAGAAAGACAACACACCTCTTTGTTGTGTGGTTTTTTGCTTTGTTTGTTTTTATCAGATCCTAAACAGCTGCCTCAGTATCTTTGAGCTGGGAATCTCTACCCACAATTACTCTTCGCTCATATTTACTAGGTGATCACTCACCTGATAGCTTTTGTGGTTCTTCTGTGCTATTCTTTGCAGGACAAACAGGTGCTTCCTCCTAAAAAGCTCCTCCCCCTTCCAGCAGAGTCAATTTGCTACTTACTTCTAACTGTAGAGCTGTTACTTTTCCTTTCCGTACTCCTCTTTGCAACATTCTTCTACCCCCTAATGTCATAGCAAGGATCAAAGTTTCCCTCCTCTACTTCAGATCCTTCTTTCAGTCATATAATGAAGCAAAGTCTAACCCTGCATTTTACAGCTCAGGGTGTTAATTTGACTTCCTCAGGGTTACACAGGTAACCAAGTTAGGATGAGGCACATTTGTCAGATTTGCAGGCGATGCAAAGATGGGAGGAGTAGCTAGCATATTGGATGGTAATCAGGACCAAAATGATCTTGACAGACTAGGACAAATGGTTAAATCTAACAAGATGACATTTAGTAGAGATTAAGCTGTAGTTTTTAAAGTTGTCCCGCTTGTCTATGATTCTTTCAGGCATTCTGTTCTCCTTTGGGCGTTTTTTTAAAAAATGAAGCCTCTGTGACCCTCTTTTCTCTTTCTCTCCTTTGTCATCTTTGCCAGCTTGATGGGTATCTGAAGGAGTATATGAGAGCTATATTCAAATATTTAGGAGGTTTTCAGGGTTCCAGATATCTTCCCTATGCAGATTGCTGTCAGATGTACTTTTCTAGCCCTAATCCCTCCCAGCCTCCAATCTCCCATCTTCAACTACCTATTAGACCCTTCAAACTGGATAACTCATAGGTATCTTAAACTTAACATGGCCCAAAGTGGACTCATTATCATTCTGCCCAAACCTTCCCCTCTTCCTAGCTTCTTTGATTGTTGAGTATACCATCTTCCTAGTTACCCAGGCTCATAACCTTGGTGTCATTCTTTACTCCTCTTTCCCTCATCCTGTATATCCCATTCGTTACCAAGTCCTATTGTTCTTACCCTTATAATGTTTCTCTTATAAGCCCCATTCTCTCCACTGACACTGTCTGCACGTTCATCACCTCACCCCTGAACTATTGCCATAGCTGACTGGTGGGTCTCTATCTCCAGTCTCTCCCCACTCTAGTCTATCTTCCATTCATCTGCCAAATTGATCATTCTATAGCACAGGTCTGACCATGTTCCTTCTCCCCAACTATACAAAAAATGCTAGTGGTTCCCTATGAATGCCAGGATCAAATATAACATCCTCTGTTTGGCTTTTGGGGTTCTTCATAATCTGCCTCTGCCCCATCTTTCCATTCTTCTTTTACCTTACTCTTCTCCACATACTCTATGATGAAGGGAGACCAGCCTCTTCCCCTTTCCTCACATAAGACACTCCATGTCCTGATTATGAGCATTTTCTCTGGCTGTCTGCCCATGTCTGAAATGCTTTCCTTTCTCATCTTTGCCTCTTGGCTTTCCTGGTTTCCTGCAAATCTCAGCTAAAGTCTCACCATCTCTAGGAATTCTTTCTAGTTCTCCTTAATCTTAGCCCCCTTTTTCTAAGGCTATCCTCAATTTACCCTGTATATATCTTGTTTGTGTGTAGATATTTATAATTGTCTCCTCCACTGAACTGTGAACTTCTTGAAAGAAGGGAACACACACACACACACACACACACACACACACACACACACAGAGCCATATTTTGGGTGTCCTCGATCCTTAGAACAGTGTTTTCATATAGCAGGTACTTAACAAATGCTAGCTGACTTGACTTGACATCTTTTGTTTGGCACCAGAATTAGAACTAGGGACAATGGGTAAACATTTTAAGACAGGCAATTTAGGTTTGATGTCGGGAAAAACTGTCTAAAAATGAGAGCTGTCCCAAATCAAGAGGCAGGTGGAGAGAGGTAGTAGAGTTCCCCTCCTTGGTGTTCTTTTTTACAACTTTTAGGGTACGTGATGGTGGGGATTCCTTCTGAGTGCAGCTTATTGCTAGGCGGCCACTGAGATCTTTGGCAAACCTCAAATTCTGTGATTCCTTGGTATCTAAAATCCTTTCTGGTTACAAATCTATGTTCCTATGATGATACTATACCCTCATCAGTCATTGCCAAAAATGTTGAACAGAATTCTACTGTTCTCAGACTTCCATTTCCTACTTTATACACATGTATACACACACACATACATACATACATATAAATTTAATATTTTATTTCCCCCAAATTACACATAAAATAATTTTTAGCATTCTTTTTTTTGCTTTTTAAAGTTTTGAGTTCCAAATTCTATCCTTCCCCTCTCCCTGAGACAGTAAACAATTTGATAAAGGTTATACATGTGAAATCATGTAAAACACTTACATATTAGTCATTTTGTGCAAGAAAATTTTGGTAAGCTTCATTTGCCAGCCTTCTTTTACTCAGGGCTACTATTTGGATGTGATACTTTCTGAATTCTTTTTTTTTTAAACAAATGCTTTATTAACTTCTGTTTTACATCATTCATTTCCGCCAGATTTTGAGTTACAATTATTTTTACCCCCTGTTTTTCCCCTACCCACCCTCCCAGAATAGCAGTCCCACAAGATATCGCTTCCTCCAATCTGCTCTCTCCCATATCTTCTCCCATACCCCCTTCGACTTTTTTCCATTAGAGGAAGGTGAATCTTTGTGTCCCAATGCCTGCACATCTTATCTCCCAATTACAAGCAAAAGAATATTAATAATAGTATTTATATATATTTGAAACCTTTAATCTTAAGACCTCGAATTTCAGATCCATTTCCTTCCTCCCTTGTCACTCATTCCCTCTGGGAAGATAAGTAATTCAGTATATGTTGTACATGTCTAGCTATGCAAAACATTACCATAGTAGATATATTGTACAAGGCTGCTTATAATTCCTCCCACTCATCCCCCCCCCAACCTGGTCCATTCCCTACTTGATCCTGTCCCTCTTCTATAGTGGGTACTTCCAACCTCCCCTCCCCCCAAGGATGCCCTCCCATCCATCATCCCTCCTCTCATCTGCCTTCCCCCTATTCTGCTGCAGGTTGAGATATCCCATTTAGTATGTATGTCATTCTCTCCTTGAACCAAATTCAATGAGAATGTGGTTTTGCCTTTTTGCCTTCCTATTCTTCCCCTCCCTTGCAACCACTTCCCCTTGCTTCTTCTACATGAGATAGTTTACCCTACCCTGTCTCTTCCCATCTCCTCTTGCTACTTTCCTCTCTCACCTCATAATTTCACCCCTTGAGTATCCTCCCTTCCCAACAAATTCAACCTATGCCCTCTATCCATATATAACTGTAAACATATAGACACACATTCACATTTGTATACTTTCTGAATTCTTTTGCACCAGGAGTTGTTTGTCTTTCAGGTCTATTGGATTGCATGTGGTCCATAAGTGAGTACATATTCATGCATGTGAGTGGAATCATCATTGCAAAAGTTTTGTATGTGTTTTTGTGATTCAGCTGCAGGGTGGGATCCCTCCATGCCATGGTATGCAGGCCAGAGTTAGGTGAATTGGACAATTTTTAGGGCACTCATCCTGAGTCCTTGAATCAGAGTCTCTTCACAGTTGATCATTGTTGCAATATTAGTGTTACTGTATACAATGTTCTGTTTCTGCTCACTTCACTTTGTATCAGTTTACTAAATCTTTCTAGATTTTCTGAAACCATTCTTCTTCTCATTTCTTACATCACAATAATATTCCATCACAGCCTCATACCATAACTTGTTCATCCATTCCCTAATTGATGGGTATCACCTCGATTTTCAATTCTTTGCTACCACTAAGAGAGCCGTTATAAATATTTTTTGTATATAGAGGTCGTTTTCTTTTTTCCTCTGTTCTCTTTGGGATACAGATCTGATAGTGTTATTGCTGGGTCAAAAGATAGGCACAGTTTTAAAAGTATAAATAATATTTAGTTTTTTTCCTATTACATGTAAAGACAATTTTAAATATCATTTTAATAGTATTTTAAGTTCCAACAAGCAATCTGATATAGATTATACATGTGCAATCATGTAAAATATATTTCCACATTAGTTATGTTTTGAAAGAAGAAACAGAACAAAAGGAAAAAACATGAATAAAACAAAGTTAAAATAGTATGCTTTGATCTGCATTCAGACTTCATCAGTTCTTTCTCTGGATGTGGATAGCACTTTCCATCATAATTCTTTTGGAATTCTCTGAGATCATTGTATTGCCAAGAAGAGCTAAGCCGTTCACAATTGACAATTGTACAACTTACTGTGTGCATTGTTTTCCTGGTTCTGTTCATTTGACTTTGGACCAGGTCATTTAAGTCTTTCTAGGTTTTTCTGAAACTATTCTGCTTGTTGTTTCTTACATCACAATAGTATTTCATCACAATCATATACTATAACATGTTTATCCATTCCTTAATTGATGGGCATCTCCTCAATTGCCAATTCTTTGCTATTGCTAAAAGAGCTATAAATATTTCTGTATATATATATATACATATATATATATAAAATATAAAAAAAGGTAAAGGATATATATATATAGGTCCTTTACCTTTTTTTTTTATCTCTTTGGGATACAGACTTGGTAGTGGATTGGCTGGGTCATAGGGTATACACAGTTTTGTAGCTCTTTGGGCAAAGTTCTAAATTGTTATCCAGAACGGTTGGACCAGTTCACAGCTCCATCAACAGTGCATTACTGTCCCTATTTTTCCACATTCCCTCCAACATTTGTCATTTTATATGTTAGCCAATCTGATAGGTGTGAGGTGGTACCTCAGAGTTGTTTTGCTAACTGGCTGCCGTGGCATCAGGAAAGCACATAGGGAAGGGCATTCCAGTATGTTCAGGGTCAGGGACCATCTTCCAAGGCTGCCTGTGTGATCCCACAGCCAGCCATTGGATCCACAGAGCTGAGGCTTTGAGGGATGGGCCTGGGGCTTCTCTCAGATAGCAGAAGCAACCTGGGGAGGCAAAGTTTCTTGAGACAAGGTTGGTGGCTGACTGTAGGGATTGCTGGCTTTGTGGTTTTTGCTCCTAAACTGCCTGAAGACCTTCAGGAAACCTATTGACACCTTAAACCTCACTTTCTATTCTGCTGGGACACCATTGTTGGGGTCTGTACTGGGTGGCCTAAAACTGAAGTGACAGCCCTGGGAAAGGGCCCTTAGTGGCCTTATGTGGCACCACTGTTTGCCCACCTGGCAGTAGCACCCCCACAGGGCAAGACCAGAGGCCAGGTTGATCTCACTAGCCTCTGAATCATTGTTTCTTCAACTGGGGTTCATGGACCCCCAAGAAATCTATGAAAGGTTTTCAGAGAACACTATGAACTTGGATGGGAAAAATTACATCTTTATTTTCACTAACCTCTAACTGAAATTTAGACAAGGGCAGGGAGGAATGTGAAGGGGCTGGAGAGCACAGCAGGGAAGGGCAGGACTATGGTAGTGTTTAAGAAAAGGAGCATTACGGTCTTTCACTCTTTGTACCCCTCTTGGAACTTAAAACAAAGGAGGGAAGGATGTCTGTCTTGGATCAGGGTTGCTCACCTCAATGAGGAAACAGGCTTTTGTCTGAGAAAGTAGAGAGTGAAAGGAGGATACATGGGTGGGGAATGGTGAAGGAAGACAGAGAGGGAAAATGAGAGTTGGAAAAGAGAGGGAAATAGGAAGGAGGGAAAAAGACAGAGGGAACAGGTGGAGAGGCACAAGGAGGAAGGAAGGGAAGGACAGATCAAGGAGGGAGAGGCATGGAAGGACTGAAGGGGGAATGAAAGCAGAAGAGAAATAGAGAAACAGCTCCAGAGAGAGAGAGAGAGAGAGAGAGAGAGAGAGAGAGAGAGAGAGAGAGAGAGAGAGAGAGAGAGAGCTCTGGCTTTTTTCTGCCTCCCCACACCCAGCCAAGCTCTAAATAGACCCTTGATCTTCCAAGGGCTCCACCTAACCCACTAGATTCCTAGTGATTTTACTCCCAAGAGTCCCTCCCTTCCCCTAATATAATTAGAGCTACTGTACCTGAGTGGGAAATTTATTAGTATTGGCAGAACATTCCTGGGGGACATTGTCCCCCATCCTACTATAAGACTAATCTTCTTCCACACATTCACCTGGGACTGTCCCTGGGTGAATTTTGTATCTACTTTGTATCCTGACCCCAGGAGAGCCTCATTTCTCTCTCTCTTCCTGCAAGGCCACCAAACTCAGCTCTAATTGCTTCCCTTCCTTGCCCTCCTCTCCCCTCCTTCCACCCTACCTCTGCAATACAGGACTCCAGACCCTCCATAGCTTTCTGTTGGACAAAGGCAGGCCCAGTCCCTGTATGCATCACTGTGAGTGTCTGGAATTACCTTTCATTTTGGCAGCAGCACAGTCCTTTGAACAGGGTAAAAAGTGTTGTGGTCATTCTCCAGGGCAGGAAAAGTGAGATTAGAAAGGTCACCCAGTCCATCCAATCTAGCTTGTCAGACTCTTCCTTGTGAGAAAACCCTGCAGAATGACTGGGACCCATCAGTTTCAGCTTGGTCAGGGCAAGCTCTGGGCCTTCCCTGACAAGTAGCCCTAAAGCTAGGTGGGCTGGGGCTCTAGGTTTCTGTCACCCCTCCTGCCAGCAACTTGAGATCTCCCACACTCCTAGTTAGCTTCCACTCTGGAGCTTTGGCTCTGCCTGACACCCTGACTTCTCTAAGTGCCCAAACATACTCATCTCCCTCGACCCCATCTCTAAGGAAGACTTTCAGGCAAGTGTTGGGCCCACAATGGAGGTTTGGAGAAGTACTCAGAGACAAGGGAGGCTGGGTACCCAGGGGTTAGTGGGGAGGAGACTGAGCTTTAATATCATCCCATAATTTAACCACATCCCTTCTTACCTTGGCATCGTAGCAGGATCCACAGGAAAAACATGGCAATTCCAATTTCAAATGTCCAAGACACAGCTAGGATACCATTTATTTCCCACAGCCAGGGACTGGTCCGGGTAAGATATTCTGAAAGAATCCCCCAGTCTCAGCACAAGACTATGACCCTTGGGTCCCTTTGCATACAGTCCCCAAACCCGTAGGACATACTGGGACATTACTGGATGAAGAAAGATGATCCTGAAATGAAATGAGCTTCATAGTATCCTTCTGATGTGTAGGGGAATCTTCCCTAAGTCTCTGAGCCCTAGGTTCCTGTGGGCACCACAGTCTTTCTTCCTAAAGTATTAAGATGGATAAGAGAATTCCAAGATAAGGAGTTTCTGGAGCACTAGTCGTAGGGCATAATGGGAGACCTGAGACTGAGCAAGACTGAGGATAAAATGCCCTTGTGAGGAAGCCAGGCAAATAGGAGAGAGAGCAAGCTGAGCTCCATTCATGGTCTACTGTGCTGGAAACATTCTGTGAGACCTAGTGCATAGCTGTAACTTTTGCACTTGTCAAAGTTCTTCAAATTATAAGAGTGGGATTGATTGCTAACAATGTGCAGCCAATCAATTCAATCAAACTGCCTTGGACTCAATGTGAAAGTCTGGGAAAGATATCTGATAAAGTAAATGTAAACAAATAATATGTAAATAATATAAACAAATAGAAATAAACATATTTATTAAATTTAATAATATATTATTACATATAATAAATATATTATAATATACAATTATATTATATATAATAAATGTATTATAATATAACAAATATAAATAAAATAAAAATAAATATAATATAAATAAATAAATGTAAACAAATAAAAGTCAATATAAATAAAATCAAGTAAATAAAGTAAACTAGACAGGAGTTCTATTCCAATTGAATAAAGGATTTCATCATGTCCCCTGGGTCCTGTGTAAAAGTTAGCCAGAATCAGGGAATTGTAGGCATTGGCGTAAATCCAGATTTCCAGTAAAAGCCCTGAAGAGGAACCACCTATGGGGAAGGGGACATCTTGTTCTCAGTGACAGCCAGGCCTCTTTCACACACCCTGTCTTATTCCTCCCTTTGGTCAGAGAAGGTTTTGGGGAGCTTCAAAGAGGATTTGAAAGTTTTGGAGGATCGGGGCTCCCCATTTTATTATCAGTGTCCTAGCATCATCCTCTAGGGCCAGCAAAAATTGACAGCAATAACTATATCAAGGAGCTGATAATAAGTTAGACATAAATGTAATAAACTAATGGGGCTTTTCTTAAGTAACCTTCAAATGGGAGAAAATGAATTCCAGTATCTTGTATCTGTGAGTTACATCTTTATCTCCTGTGTTCTCTAAATTTGAGCCCACTTTCCCTTGGACACTGTATAACATGTCACAGACTCTTTTTGGGGGGATATTTTATACCGATTGTTTGTACCACCTAAGTAAATACTCTTTTCTAAAAGCTATTTATGGCTGATTGACTTCACTTATTCTAAACTGATCATCTTGAGGGGGAAGTACACCAGTGGGGGCCCAAACTAATGACATTAAAGATTAGCCATCGGTTCTTTGTACTACTCCTAAAGTGCTGAGGAGGAGATGTGGCCTTGCTTCAGGACTTGAGACCCATCAGTGAAAATGCTAGTTGGGATAAAGATCTTTAGAGTTTATATGGTTTATGCTGAAGTGTTCAAAAAAAGAAGGGAAACACCGTTGAATTTGTGTTTTGACCAGGGCAAAAGATAACAGGACTAGCTTTTCCCCTCCCTCATTTTGACTGATAAGCTTCTAAGATCCAGTTAGCTTTTTTTTTTTTTGGAGGGCAATTGGGGTTAAGTAACTTGACCAAGGTCACACGGCTAGGATTTTGTTTGTGTGTGGGTTAAGTGTCTGAGGCCGGATCTGAACTCAGGTCCTTCTGACTCCAGGGCCAGCACTCTACTCACTGCACCACCTAGCCACCCCTGATCCAGTTAGCTTTTACTCTGGATCTGCAACATGTTTAATTTCTATGGAAGCTAGAGGGGACGAAAGGCCTACCACAGTGGAAACTGAGTCAGGAGGACATAGAAAACAAGATTACCTCAACACAAATTTCAGGCAGAGATTGCGAAATTGGAAGACAGGGTGAATTTTTTCATGATTCTTTCCCCTTTGGGAAGACTTCTGGCCTGCCATTTCATTCCATTTCTTCTAAGTAGTTGGCAACAGAATGGGCCATTGTTGCTATCACTGAGCTCCTGAATAGCCAAGACAGCTGGGACAGATGTTAGAGGGCTGCAGTGGCTGAGGCTGAGACCCTTGGGTGGAGATAGGACCAAGACATTAGGCTGATAATATAGACCAGAGAGTAGAGTGAGAGACAGATGGACCAGACTACTGGCAGTCGCTGTGAAATCTCACTTGCCATTGACTTTAGGTCAGGACACATCTCAGCTCAATGGCATTTCTCCCTTGTTTTCTCTGATTGTCTGCCATTTTTAAATGACTAGGGTTTACACCAGGCCATAGTTGTTTCCTTCTACTTCTTGATTAGGCCCCACAAGAATAAAAGTGAGAGTTGTATATAACTGGCTCCAGATTAGTGGCAATACTGAATCCCCTGAAGTGGTAGTATGATTCAAATCCACACTGTATATTTCTTTTTTTTTTTTTTAAAGCAATTGGGGTTAAGTAACTTGCTCAAGGTTACACGACCAGTCATTATTTATGTGTGAGTGCTCATTTTCTGAGGCCGGTTTCGATCTCGGGTCATCCCAACTCCGAGGCCGACGCTCTTATTCACTGCGCCACCTAGCTGCCCCTACACTGTATATTTCCATCAGACTGGAATCAATGATCAGATTTTACCTAAATGTTAATATCAAATAGCACAAATTTGAATGCATAGGACCACTTCAGAGAAGGCATTATTCACACTGGGACCCAACTGAAGCAGAATGATTCAGCTGCTTTGAAGGACCAGACCAGAAAGGGGTTAAGTTGGGCATTGAAACATGAGGCCTTGACCTTCTCTGTGGCAACATCCTAGAGAGGGGACACATTGAAGGGCCTAGAAGGGCCAAAGGTGCAGATACCCTGGTAGGGTACTGAGCACAGATTCTAAGGGTAGGGCTGAGAATATGGAATGACTGTCCTTGGGTGAAGACAGAGATGTTATTCAGGTTTCAAGGGCATAAGTAGCTGCTGACTGAGGAGCAGAAAGGGGAGGTTCTTCAGAATTTTACCAGAGTCATGCAGTGGTTTGAAGTAGAATACAATGTTTTTGTGATTTTAATTTCATACAGTAAATGCATTTTAATCTACAAGGTGAATGTTTTCCTTTTTGCTCACAATAAGTTGTAGATAAAAAAATAATGCAAAATGGGGACAAACTCTGCTTGGGCATTTGTCTTAATGAGGGGTGGTGTGGTGGAAATGAATCAATTTGGGATTGAATAAATGAAATATGACACAGAATTGCTTTTTATCTAAACCCTAGATAGATATAAAAAGAATGTAAGCCCAAATTGGTGGCAGCTGCTTCTCCACATGGCAGCTAGACAGCACAGTGGATAGAGCACTGGGCTTGGAATCAGGAAGACTCATCTTCCTGAGTTCAAGTCCAGCTTCAGACACTTACTAGCTATGTGACCCTGGGTAAGTTACTTAACCTTGTTTGCCTTGATTCTTCATCTGTAAAATGAGTTGGAGAAGGAAATGACAAACCACTCCAGTAACTCTGCCAATGAAACACCAAAATGAGGTCATGAAGAGTTGGACATGACTGAAACAACTGGAACAATGGCTTCTCCATGTAGAAAAATGTCCTGGACTACCAGCATCGATGATAAGAACTTACTTGTGGAAGGCATCTTCACTGGGCTCTATGAAAGAAGAATCCTCACAGGGTCTTGATTCTTGGGTAGGAGGAGTCCTACAGCCAATTACTTAGGGAACCCATGAGGAAAATAGCATTGGGTCAGAGGAAAGAGAGAGTGAAAACTGAAAGGGAGCATAAGGGTTAGTCTTTGGGGCCCATGGAAGAGCAGGAGGTGGGACATTTGAGTGTGAGAATAGGCGGAGGACAGAAAAGGAAGGTGCAGTGTAGTAGACAGGGAAGAGTGCCAGACTTGGAGTCAGGCATTTGGGTTCAAATGCTCCCTCTTTCACTTATGACTTCTCTAAGTTTGAGCAAACCACTATTTGGGCTTCAGTTTCCCCCCTCTGTAAAATGAAAGATTGGACTGGATGGCCTGAAATGGCCCTTTTAGTTCTGCATCTATCTAATCTTATGATTCTGTAAGTGTCCTTGAGTGGTTTTATCAGCAGAATATTAGCTAGCATTTATATAAAACTTGCTAGCTTTTCTATTGAACTAAGGTTTTCAAACACTTTACAAATATTTTATCCTCACAACAACCCTGGGAAGTAGATGCTATCAAGATCTCTATGAGGAGATGGAGGCAATCAGAAATTAAATGATTTGCCCAAGGTTGTACAATTTGTAAATACATGAGGCAGAATTTGATCTCTGGTCTTCCCTATTCTCTCTTAATTCCAGGGCTTTCCCTCTTTTAATTATTTCCTGTTTATATTGAATTTAGTTTGCTTTGTATATTTTTATTTGCATGTTGACTCTTCCATTAGTTTTTTTTTTTTTTTGGAGGGCAATTGGGGTTAAATAACTTGCCCAAGGCCACACGGCTAGGTTTTTTTTTATTTGTGTGTGCATTAAGTGTCTGACACCGGATCTGAACTCAGGTCCTTCTGACTCCAGGGTGGACACTCTACTCACTGCGACACCTAGCTGCCCCTGACTCTTCCATTAGATTGTAAGTTTCTTGAAGGCAGGGGCTATCTTTTGCTTCTTTTTGTATCTCCAGGGCTTAGCACAGTGCCTGGCACAAAGTAGCTGCTCAATAAATATTTATTGATTAATTGATTATTTCCCTACTCCGGGTCTAGTACTCTTTCTACTCTGCCACCTGGCTGCCTAGGAGGGTCTTTAGGATTAGAAGATAGCAGAGAACAATGGAAACAGCATTGACTCTAAGTTTAGAATCATGTGTTCAAATTCTACC
The DNA here is from genome assembly GCA_011680675.1 of Gymnobelideus leadbeateri. Lineage (NCBI taxonomy): Eukaryota > Metazoa > Chordata > Mammalia > Diprotodontia > Petauridae > Gymnobelideus > Gymnobelideus leadbeateri. The sequence goes on from WOXC01006191.1 coordinate 134,334, forward strand.
TCTGACACTGATTACTTGTGCAATATTGGACAAGTCATTTAATCTCTGTGTCTCATTTTCTGCAACTGTAAATGAGAATTAGACTAGGTGGACTTGGAGGTCCCTTCAGGGTGTCTCTGATTAGATAATTAGGTGCTGGAAGGGACCTGAGAGATCATCTGGTCTAATGCCCATTGATGAGGAAACTGCAACAGGCTCAGTTAGTTGATTAGTTTAAGATTTGGTTAGCAATTTTTCAGTCATGTCCAACTCTTTATGACCCCCTTTGGGCTTTGCCTACCACAGGCAACAGATTTGCTGAGTTGTTGTTCATCCTTTCTTCTCAAAGAGGACCAATGGCATTATGAGAGTGATGTCCTGACTTCCACATGAATTGGATTTAAGTGAGGCAGAGCTTTGGAAAATCATCAGCCTCTCCCTCCCTTCCAGAATCATCCAAGACCAGTGGCAAGATAAAAGTCAAGATGACTGGTGATGGCCTAGGATGTAGTGGGTGACCTTAAGCTTTCTAAATTACGGTCTTTCCCATGTCTCAGTTTGTCTGGAGCAATGCCCATTCAATGACTAAAGACTAGATAGAATTGAAACAAAACATGACCCAATCAATCATCACAAAACTATCAGCCTGGGAGGGGAAGACCCTTAGAGTTTCTGGCCAGAATAGAAAACAATTGCTACTTATTCTATTAATTCTATGCACTCTAAGTCATCAAAACCTAAACAAAGAGTTACAGAGGCTTGGGTTGGGGGCTATTATTGGCCATTTTAAGAAGCCTGTTTTTTTTTCAGAGCTATATTTCAAGAAATTATAAGTGAAAACCTTGGAGGACAAAACCAAGCCTAATAAAATAAATAAATTGAAATAAGTTTGAAAAATGACTATCTTTGACTCCTTGATTCAGTTCAATAAATTTTGATTCACTAAGCATTTATTAAAAAAAAAACAAACCTGTTTTATACAGTGTTCTGCTCTGGGTTAAGGGAGAAACAAAGGTTAGGCAAGATACACTATCCCTGTCTTCATGTAATATACAATAAACTTGTGAAGCATGTAAATAGGTAGCTAGGAGAGGAATGTAGCAATTGTGGCCCCCTTTCACATGTGGGGCCCCCCAAAAAGCTAAACCTAGTTAAAATTTCTTCTGGAAAGTTATTGTGGGAAGAAGTAAACAGGTTTTTTTGAGAACATTTTGTATTAACTAACTTTACCATGCTGCTATTTCTCCCCCCACCCCTTCTCCTCCTCCTGAGAGTCAATCTACCAGGAGTCAAAGACAGTCCCTTTTCAGACTTCTACCTGTCCCCCTAGGGTGGAGGATTAAGACCGACAAAGGGGAAAGAACAATCTCTTAGTAATTCCATCAGGCTCTAGCAAAACCCTTGCCTAGATTTGCTGAGCAGATAGTTGGCAAAGGAAGATCCTGTAATGGATAAGAGTGCCACCTCCTTTTAAAAGTTGTCCACTGACCAGAGCATGTGGTGTCAGGTTACAGGTTTGTACAGGAGAAACAAGGGTGCCTAAGAGTGAACATTTTGAGAATTACCCTTTTTAAGGTCTTGGCCATGGGATACTGGGGCAGATATTGGAGTAAGTGATCAAATACTTGTAAAGGTCAGGCTCCCAGAACTTTCAGGGTTCTAGAAGACTTGTGCTATCTTTGCCCAGAATAGTCTGATGGGTCAGTAAAAATGTCCTTACCCCCAGTTTCTCTTCATAATTACCTTGGTATCGCAGGATGAACCACATGAAAAAGCCAAATGTCAGCACCCAGAAAATAGCTATGTATGCAATGAAGAGGACCATCCAGAAAACCAACACTGGCTTAACTTCTTCACCTAAAATACAACCCCCACCAAAACATATCAACCAGGGCAATTCTCATGCCCTTAATCTCCTCTGGCCCAGAACTAGGGTTTGGGATGAAGAAACTTGCAACCTCTTCACTCTCCCACATCCCACTCTCCCAAGTTTCTTTCAGAAAACACATGATTCCCTTGGCTTAGGAACACCCCCTGATGAAGTAAGTTTTATTTAGGGAGAGGTGTTTAGATCTGGCCAAGTGTAAAGGAAGAGCCGGTTTGTATCATTATGGGCCCATGAGTAACTGTGGCTAGAATATCTAGGAAGTCAAGGATTATCCCATAAGTGATTGCATTGATTTCTTTTCCACAAATATTTCTGAATGTATGTATTTCCCTTTTTTTTTCTCAGCAATACTAGAAGGTTCACTCTTACAATCTGAAGGGTGAGAAGAGAATAAATAGGGAGTGAAAGCGGGATTATAGTAGACAAGGGGATCTAGTTATGAATTCTGGCAGTAGTGGCCAAATAAGGGGTAGGGTGAGGCTGATCTCAGGATCCAGTGTGTCAAGTAGGATTAGGGCCATTTACAACAGGAGACTTGGTGCCTTGAATTGTGATTAAGTATCAAGGAGAGTGAACAAATCAGTGAAATCTCTAAGACCCAAGGCCAAGTTCTCCTGGGTCCCCTAAGAAGGGACTACCCTCATTCATCCCACATTTCTCCATCTTGTCCCTGGGAACATCCTGAGAAACCTTGTCAAATACTTTGATTAAATATGAATATATTATATTTGTGACTATTTCCCAAACTATTTTCTTTGAAAGTACTTTAGTTATAGTTATTCTTAGCAGAACAATGATCCAAGACAACTCTGAAGGACTTATGAATAATGCTATCTCCAGAGAAAGAACTGATGGAATCTGAATACAGATTGAAGCATACTTTAAAAAATCTTTTAAAAATTTTTTTGGGTTTTTATTTTTGTTTTTTGTTTTCTTTTACAACATGACTAATATGGAATTATGTTTTACACATGTATAACCTGTATCAAATTGCTTGTTTTCTCAAAGAAGGGACTAGGAGAGAAGGAAAGAATTTGGAACTCAATTTTTTTTTAAAGTCTCATTTTCTTTTTTTTTTCTTTTTGAAGGGAAATTGGGGTTAAGTGACTTGCTAGTTTTTGTGTTAAGTGTCTGAGGCTGGATTTGAACTCAGGTTGTGACCCCAGTGTCGGTGCTCTATTCACTGCGACACCTAGCTGCCCCTGGAACTCAATTTTAAAAATGAATTTTGTAAATTGTTTTTAAATGTAATTGGAGAAATATAAAATACTATGTTAAAAGAAAATACTCTCATTAACAAATAATAATAAGTTAATTCCAGAAAATTATTTCAGTGTAATCAATATTTCCCCTCCAATGATTCACTATGAAGCAATGCCTAAGTTTCATGCTTATTATGTAATAAAGGAGCCTCAGTTTATAAACTGGCTTAATTTCTCTTAATTTTACCAACCCATGTCCAAGTACTCCAGCATCAGCACTTCTGGATTGAGTCTAATAATTTGAAAGTACTTTAAAGGCCTGACATGTTCCCTGTTCAGAAAAGTTAAGGAAGTACTGGATTCCTATGCCCTTTATATGCTGCTAGCTATGAATGAAACTATATGTGCTGGCCTTCTGTAGCCTGGGGAAGAGGGTGGTAAAGGGAATGTAGGTAGGAAGTGGGCCAGGAGAAAGTGATATTCAACTTTTTACAATCATTCCTTTCTCCTCCATCTGCTTGTCCTCTAATTCTTTTCACTTTCTTGATTCTTACTCTTTTCTCCCAGCAACCTACCATCTGAAGATTATTTGAAATTTCTCTTCCTAATTTCTGTGGTCCCAGGCTCTCAACAATGACTTTTTTCCATCATGGCCCCATGTGGGTTACCTTCACTCCTCCTCTTCAAGTCATTTTCCTTTATGTGTTGTCTTCCTTTATTAGACGTAAACTCCTTGAGGGCAGGGATTCTTTCTGCTAATATTTGTAATCTCAGTGTTTAACACAAGGCTTGACACATAGCAAGGGTTTAATACTTTTTTGACTTATAGACTTGACTTTCCTTGATTATCCATCCCTTAGCAAATTAATTCTCAAACATATTTTCTCTTTGGCAGAATAAGCATCTAGTTGGGAAGAGATCATGCTGTACCTTTTCATCTCCATCCAGCCCCAGATCCTCACCTGAAACTTTTAGCATTATATCAGCTTCCTCTTGATCAAAACCATTTTCAAAATGACATGTGTAACTTCCTTCATCCAAGAGTCTCACATCCTGTATCTTCAGAGTGACATTCCCACTTGTGATAGCATCTCTCACCAGTTCTGTCCTCCCATGGTAATTAGGGTCCTGGTCTCCAAATTGATCTTCCCCATCTTGATAGAGATGTACCACTCGAGTGGATTGGAACCAGACTACTTCCATATGCTCTGCATTTTGTGCTGGGGAGAGGTGACATGGCATCTCTGCAACTTCTCCCACTACAACCTGAATGGGTTCTGTAGGTCCAATCACTGAGAACTTTCCTGTTCAATCATTTGGGAAGAAGATATTAGGGCTCAAAGAGGAATACAGTAGAAGCAAGAGGCCAGTCTTTTTTTTTTCCCATGGGGACATCCCTTTATTTTCCAATTTTAAAAGGTAGGAATACAAAGGATTACACATTGTGAACAATCAGAGACCTCAAGGATAATTTAGTAGGAGCCTCTCATTTTAGAGAGAAGAACATTGAGGCTAAAGAAGTCTGATCAAGGATTGTAGTTGAGTCTTCTTTTGGCCTTGGGATGGGGCCTGGCTGAGCTCTTAGGATGGTAGGAAAGAGGTCAGTCTTTATGCTATAGATGGGGAAGAAGGATGGTGTTCCTAAACGGGATGGGAAAGAGAGAAAATGAGGAAGGAGGGGGTAGAGGAAGAATGAAGGAGATTCTCATTGAAGGATGAAGGAAAGATAAGTAAAAGTGGTAAAGATAGTGAGAAGTACCCAGAAGGGATAAAAAGGGAAACTAGTGAAAACCCCAGGAAATAAGAAGAGAGGACTTGAGGTGTTAGACAATGAGGATATGTATTAATGGAGAATGATGGAGGCAGTTATAGAATCTGTTCAGACTCACCCCTCCTTGGAACCCCACTAGAAGACACTGGGAAACAAACATTCATACCGGAGGCCAATGTGCGTATTTCAAGGAAGAGAATGGTGACCAGGAAGCTGAGTAAGTGGCATGAGAGTCTGATTAAATCCATCACATCTAGGAGAGAAAAATAGAAGAAAGCATGAAGAGTGGTCAAGGACTAGAATGGGAACAAGGGGTAGGGGGTCACAGTGGCATTGGTCAGGACTTCAGGAGCCTATAGAATTTTCAGAAACAAAACCCCATTGAATATCAGTGGTGTGTGGGTATTCAGAGGTCATCTATCCCAACTATATCTCAATAAGAATCTCATCTATTACATGTCACACAGGTAGTTATTCAACTTTTGTGTGAAGTGAAGTTCAGCTCACCATAAGCTATAGTAGTGCATGTCAGTTTGGGGCAACTCTATCCCAAAGAGATTTTACTTAGTTAACAGAAGAGGCACATGCTCAGAGCATCTTTGAGGCTACTCTACACGTAAGAGGTGGAGGAATGTGCCAATAGGAGAGTTGTGATGGTGTGTTATGAGGAAGTACATTGGAGAGACTTGAAAACATGTGTATATATTTTGTAACTGGTTCTGACCTGATCAGCTCATGGTGGACAGGGCCCCTTTGAATGGCTGTAGTTGCTGAACTAGAACTGGAGATGCCTTCAGGAAGCCCTTTGATAATAGTAGATCTCCACTCTAGCTACCTGACAGAGACTCCAGTCTATTGGAAGTCTTTTCAGGGATAAGTCTACTCTACCCCAAATCTGGGTCAGGAGCTTGTAAAACTCAGATTTTGTCTTAGGTAAGATCATCTTGAGCTCACTGAAGTTTGCAGATCACCAGCCACTCTGAATGTCTTCTGAGATCCTTGAAGACCCCTGGATTCAGTATTCAGAAAAAGCAGCATTGGAACACAGAAAATATGAAACATGATCAAATAAATCCCTCACTCTCTAGAAGTGAGCAGAGCTTTGGACTAGCACAAATGATTAAGTGAGGGGAAAAGGCTTGAAGAATGAGTAAACAATATTCTCACCATTATGAGCTCTTGTGGAGAGAAGGATGGTCAAGGAACAAACTCAAAATCCGATGCCTCCAAAATATTCACAAGCAAAGCCTCAAAAAACAAAAACCAAACCAAACCAAACCACCCCCACAATTTCAAAATAAAGCCCACTAGAATTCTTGGAAGAAATGGAAAAACAGTTTTGAAAAGAATTAAAATGATTTTATAAACAAAAAGTTGTCACAGAATTTGATCTTTAGAGGAAATACTTTTAATGACAACCAACAATTTAGTACAAGAGTTATAGAATCTTAACCAGTAAAGACTCTTTGAAAATTTGGATGAATCAAAAAGAAGTTAATTATTACATGAGACAATATGAATTATTACAAATAATTCAAACACTGAAAAAAGAACAAAATGTAATGTATCTCACATTTTAAAAAACTGACCTAGAAAATTCAGCAACTAGGGGGCGGCTAGGTGGTGCAGTGAGTAGAGCGTCAGCCCTGAAGTCAGAAGGACCTGAGTTTGGATCTGGCCTCAGACACTTAACGCACACACAAATAAAAACCTAGCTGTGTGACCTTGGGCAGGTTACTTAACCCCAATTGCCCTCCAAAATGCAAAAAAAAAAAAAAAAAAGAAAATTCAGCAATCAGAAATAATTGAACCATTGAACCAATAGAAAGCACCACTGGAATACTTGAAACCCATGACCAGGAAAAGAGTCCGGGCATCATATTTTAAGAAATTATGAAAAGAAAACTGCCCAGATTCATTAGATCAGGAGAGTAAGAAGAGAATAGAAAATAATCTAGTGGTTGTCTCTTAAAAGAAAGCCCCCAATGCAACTCCTAATTGGCCCTCCTCTCTCAAGTCTATCATCATTCCAGTCCATCATACACACTGCTGGAAAGGGAAGAAGGAAATAACCATCTATAGGGTGCAACTACGTGCCAGACATGGTGCTAAACATTTTACAAATATTCTGTTTGATCACAACAATGCTGTGATGTAGGTGCTGTTATTATCCCTATTTTACAGTTGAGGAAACTGAGGCAGATAGAGGTCAAGTGCCTGGTTCAAAGTCACACAGATAATGACTGTCTAATTCTGGATTTGGACTCAAGTCTTCCTGATTCCTGTCCCAGTGTTCTATTCACTGTGTTACCTAGCTGCCAGAGTAATTTTGTTTAAGTACAGATCTCACCATGTGAATGACCTATTGAAATAATTCCAATGGCTTTCCAGTACCTCTAGGATAAAATAAAAACTGTTTAGTTTTTAAAACCCTGTACACATGGCTCCAACTGATCACTCCAACCTCATTAGACATTATCTGTACCCCTTCCCACCTTTGCACTCTGTAATGTGTGTGTGTCATTGCATCAGTCTCATGATGTCCTACCCAGGTAGCCCATGATAATGGGAGAAGAACATAGAAAGTGAAGCCTTTGATTTATGTACTTTCCATTCCTCCCAGGCTAGTCCTCCCTTCCTCTTCTTCCAGGTTCACTTACACCCACCTCTATACACCTGTTCCTACTCTTTCCTCAGCCTGAAATGCCCTGTACTCACCCTTTCCATCCTTTTAGTTCTTTCCCTCTCTCCAAGAAGCCTGTTGTGACTGCCTTAACCAATAGAAATCTCTCTACTAAGGATGAATATAGCATAGTAATTCACCACTTCTTTCTTATGTAGGGACCAGGAAGACTTAGATATCTGTGACTAAGGGGGATAGTAAATTCTCCCAAGTGGGAGAGAGCCTAGCTGGACTCAGGGCAAAAAAAGGATTGCCAGAATAGCTAAGATGGGAAGCTAGGCTTACCTCGTAGGCCCCACTGATCTGTGCTGTTTAACTACTGTATCTCTATAACTTGTCCTGTGCAGAGCTATGTACTGTGTCCTCACACTTCAGGAAATCCACTCCTGTCCTGGGACTGGGGGCAGAAGGTGACTCTGGGGATACCACTGGGTTCAAAAGTTGGTTCTATAGTCACAGTTAAGTTTTCTGTTCTCATCTGGAGCTTGTATCCCCACCCTTGGACCTTCACCCCTTATCCTGGAGCTGTGTTCTTCTGATAAGCTTAACCCAATGGCATGAGCAGAGACTAGAATGACTTTGATAAGAAATTAATTTCTGCTGTAGAGAGCCTCTGTCAAACACTGCCAGTCAGACCAGAAACTGAGGTTTAGGACTGAGTCCACTGGAGCAGGATGAAGGCATAGCTTATGGGACGTGTGAAATGAGGGACTTGGGAGCCAGAAGGTGCATGTTATGGGCTAAGAAGACAGTGTTGGGCATGGACAAAGATAAGTATAAGGGACAATGGGAAGGTAGAATGGACAGAACATAAACTGAGAGCATCAGAGCATTCTCAAGCTGAAAGGCACCCCTGAGATCTCTTGATCCAACCCTTCCATACCTGAAGAGGAATTCTTCTACCACTTTCCTGACAAGTGGTCGTTGACCTACCACTGGAAGATCCCCAGTGTTGGGAAACATTCCGTTTTGAGATAGCTCCAGTTATGAGGAAATTCTTTCCAATATTTAGCCAAAACCTACCTCTCTGCAACTTTCACCCATTGTTCCTAGTTTTGCTCTCTGGGGACAAGAAAAAAACCCCTCTCCCATGTGACAGTTCTATCCCATGTCCCCATAGGCCTTCTTTCTCTGGGCTAAAGATTCCCTAGTTACTTCAAGTGATCTTTGGATGGTGTGTTTGAGAACCCTCAACAACCTGGCCACCCCCCTCTGGTCATGCTTGTCAAATCAATGTCCTTCCTAAAAAGAAAGTTGAATTTAACACTATATTCTGAAAGTAATCAGACCAGAGTGGAAACAGAGGAAATAGAATATCTCTCATTCTAGACCCTGGGCTGCTATTAATAGTCTAGGAGTTAGCTTTTTTGGTGTCTCATCATTGACTTCTGCTGAGTTTATAGTTACTACCACCCTCAGATATTTTCTCTTTTAAAACATTTCCTTCCTGCCCCCCCAATCAGCTTGACAAATATCAACAAATGAACATTTCCCTATGAAAAGAGCAGAAAAGGATTGCATATGAGTCTCTGGATCTCTAGATCTCTACTCTGTATAGCCAGTACTCTCCCTCAACCAGATTCCTTTTTTCTTTTTAAACCTAAATGACTGTCTAAACATGTTTCCATCATCTTGTGTTAATACAGTTAATCTTTGCAATATTTCTGTGGTGTAAGAAATGATAAACAGGTTGGTTTGAGAAAAACACAGAAAACTTGCAAGAAATAATGCAGAATGAAATGAACAGAACCAAGAGAACATTGAATTGCAATATTGTTTGAATACAATGAATGACTAAAATATTCTGATTAATATGATCATTCAAATCAGTTACAAAGGACTTAAAATTTCCTCAGTACAATGTTCTGTACTGACCAGTTTAAGCCAGACCCACTAGCAAAGATTCTTGATGTGAAAAGCTGGGGGGACCATGGAAGGGAGATGCCAGATGGTGGTAAAGGAGTTTGTAAATTGGAACTGTGAGTAGAGTTGGGAGGAGCCAGAAAGCAACTTACAGTGTTGGAAGATGAAGTTGTTTGGTAGTAGAAATTGGGGATGGGGAAGACTTGGCAGGTGGGGAACAAACAGAAACCTGCCATATTGGCTTAACAGAGATATCTCTGGGCCTCCCTTTAATGAGGTAGTAAGCCATTGGATGAATATACAACAGATATTTACATAGTCCTTTTATAAGGGCCTAGGCAGGTACTAGTCAATTAGCCCTCACTGTTCCCCCACTGGTTACTTTTGACAGTCTAAATTTGTTACTTATTGGCTCAGCCCCCACCTACTGGCTATTCTTATTCCTTCTAGATCCAACAGGTTGTTCTAGCCACTGAAGCATGAAGGTTATAGATGAACAGTTGAATTAGGTTAATAAAACATGATACAAATAAGGAAAACATTATTCATTTCTCCTACAAAATGTAATATTTCAGATACTTCCTTGCTCCAACTTTCAAAGTAAACCCTACATCTCAGATTAGAATCTCGTTCCACTGTCTTCATGCTCCCAAGCTCTATGTGCGTGCACATGTAAATGTGTGCATGCATGTGCATGTGTGCATGTGAAAGAGACAGATAGACAGACAGACAGAATCAGAGAGAGACAAGGACACAGAGAAAAAACAGAGAGGGAGAAAGGAGAGGAGGGAATGAGAGGAAGAGAGAGGAGGGAGGGAGAGATAGGGATAGAGAGGGAAAGAGACAGGGAGAGACAGAAAGAGAGGAAGAAAAGGGAGAGAGAAGAGAGAAGGGAGAAGGGAGGGAGAGAAAGGAGAACAAAGGGAAAAGGAAGGGGGAGGGGGGAAAAGAGAGAGAGAGAGACAGAGAGAGAGAGACAGAGAGAGAGATAAAGATTCACTTATTAAAAAAAACAATCAAACTATTATAAGTACAGGATTCTATTGCTTTTTAAATAGTTACATAGTCCATTGTGTCTCTGGGAGTGGTTATTGAAGGCAAGGTTACACTCACATCTCAACACATCATAGGAGGAGGGGACTAAAATAGTCAGTTGTGCCAGTTAATTCACGAACAGGTGTGTAGCATGAAGCTCTCTTGTTCTCACTGAGTACACCAATTCACTGAGTGTTGCCATGAACCACATGCCACACCCATCTGAGCTGCTTCTTCTCTATCAACTTTCATCTCTAAGTCATGGTCTGATATTGTAGTGTGCCTCCTGGTGCACCTCCATTACCAGGGCCCCACTCACTTATCTTTTTTTTTTTTTTTGGAGGGCAATTGGGGTTAAGTAACTTGCCCAAGGTCACATAGCTAGGTTTTTGTTTGTGTGTGCATTAGTGTCTGAGGCCGGATCGGAACTCAGGTCCTTCCGACTCCAGGGCGGACGCTCTACTCACTGAGCCACCTAGCTGCCCCCACTCACTTTTCTGAACCTCTTCAAGGCAGGAGAGAACTTTGAAATCCTTCCAAAATCTTCCTATGTCTAGTGAAACAGATGAATATCTCAGGTATAATCCCCAATTTCAGGATGTACGTACTCTTCCCTAAGTCCTTAATTCTTCCTGCCTCAGTTTTTTCATCTGTAAAAATGATCTGGAGAAGGAAATGGCAAACCACTCCAGTATCTTTGCCAAGAAAACCTCAAATGGGGTCAGGAAGAATTGGACACAACTGAAACAACTGAACAACAACAAGCATGTCTCTAAGAGATGATTAATTTGTGTCATTAATTCCCAGACTGTCATTTGGTATCATTTACCCTCCCAGAGTGCCTGGATTGCCCTGATAATCGATCAAAATGAGGAGCTATTGGAGGGTGATTCCTCACAAATCCCACATCTTCCAATAACATTCTCTGTATTTTTTTTCTTTTCAGGAAAATTTGCACATGGAGTGGGGTGAGGTAGTTGTGTATTGTGGGTAACCTTTAGCCTCTATGTCACAAATGGTCAGGCTATATCTCTTTGGCTTCCTCCAAAATACATTTAAAACTTCCTCAGTACAATGTTCTGTATTGACCAGTTTAAGCCAGACCCACTAGCAAACATTCTTGATGTTAAGAGCTGGGGGTACCATGGAAGGGAAATGCCAGATGGTGGCAAAGGAGTTTGTAATTGGAACTGTGAGTAGAGTTGGGAGGAGCCAGAAAGCAATTTAAAGTGTTGGAGGATGAGGTTGTTTGGTAGTGGAAATTAGGGATGGGGAAGACTTGACTGATTTGGTGAGGTGACATTGTGGATTCCCTGGAACTCTGGTTGACAATTGTTTCATTGTAATTATCGTACTACTGCTTGACAGTGTACTAATGCGATTTTTTTTGGGGGGTGCTATTTTAGTTCAAAGCAGTTGGTCTTGAAGTTGGAAAGACAGCTCAAATCCCACCTTGCCTAAGAATTTAAGTTTCAGAGAACATGCTGAGCTGCATGCAAATTTCCTCACCTAGGAATTCCCAATACCAATGAAATCACAAGATACAACTCCTATATCTATTGATGAAATGACCTTGAAGATTCAACAGAATCTTCAACAGAATCAAGCTTGTGGTGGTTCCAAGAACTTTCTCTTTCTCGATGCTGGGGTCATTTTTCAGACGCAGGGTGGAGTAACAGAGAAGGTTCGACTTAGAAGTCAGAAGACATTTTGGTTTGTAATTCATCTATGACACTTAACTAGCTGTGTGATTCTTGATGAGTCATGTAAACTCTGAGTTTCTTCATTTGTGAAGTGAGGATCATAATGTTTAGAAACCCAAATGAAATGCTCTCAGATAGAGATGAGTAATTTTTCTCCATCCTTGTTCATGGCTACTCCCCACTCCAAAATCTATCCACAAACGCCATGACTCCTCCTCTCCCCCTTTAAGAACCCTGCTATAAATAATCAACGAGTGGCTCAAGCACCAAATTTGGGCTGACTGAACCTCTCAGCAAAACAGAAAGCACTATATACGGGGTCAAGTTTAGTTGTCATCCTGCTGCCCCCACCCCAGTGCTCAGAAAGGAGGGAGGGACAAGTGAGTGATGTGGGGGTAAACAGTCTATGGATGGGGCAAGAGGCTCAGATGGAGGGGCTTCTCTCTGCTCCTGGGTCCTCTGATACTGGCAAGGGATTTTGTGCGGTGGAACTATCTGTCCTCCCAGCACATCCCTCTTTGGCCCTCTTTGTCCAGAGGTTGAGAGGAGGGAGAATGAGAATTAGGTTGGGAATTAGGGCAGAGGGAGGAAGGAAGGCTGAACTTCCTTTGTCTATTAGAAGGGATTGTGTTGTGATCTATGTCTTCCTGTCTATCAGAGGATTCCTCTGTCTGGGGTAGGTGGGGCTTTTCTTTTGTGGAGTATGGGGTGTGTGCGTGTGTGTGTGTGTGTGTGTGTGTGTGTGTGTGTGTGTGTGTGTGTGTGATTTGTGTCTTTGTAGAGGCTTTGCTTTCTCTGTAGGGATATGGACCACTCTGGATAGGATCTCTTTGTTAGGGGAACCTAGATCGAGTCTCAACTCCTTCAGTGTGTAAGGTTTCTTTCTTCCACGGAAGGCCTTTACTTGGATGGATGGGCACTACTGGAAAGATTGACACTACTCTCTTTCCTCTTGATGGGAGGTACTCATTTTTTATAATCATGCTATGAGAGCATGTGCCTAGGCAAAGATCATCCTACCTTTTCTTTAGATTTGATATCCTCAATTATATGGAAGACTAAGTAACTCAGATCAAAAAATAAAAAGGCTCTAGGAATATGTTGTAGAATAGGTCTACAAGCAAATAGACTTCAGGAGGGGAAAAAAGCTTGATGATGCCAGGCCATGAGTGACAATTGGATCTTGTAAGAGGAAAAAGTAAGTGTTCATAATGACCTGTCTGATCCTTGCCATGTAGCTTAATGGCTCTTAGTCCTCACTCCCCTAGTCTAGCTATCTTTCTTTATACCCTCAGTATCCTTAATCTGGAACCATAGGCCTAATAAGTCCCTTTTGGCCCCCCATTTTCTTAAATATCTTCATTTTCTTTCAGTCACTTGAACATTTTAGTCTGTTGAATTCCCTCACTTTCTTTTTTTTTTTTTTTAAGCAATTGGGGTTAAGTAACTTGCTCAAGGTTACACGGCTAGTCATTATTTATGTGTGGGTGCTCATTTTCTGAGGCCGAATTCGATCTCGGGGCTGGTGCTCTTACTGCGCCCTTCCTTCTTTTTTTTTCTTCCTTTTTTGTCAAGGGAAGTACTAGACAAGGGCCCCAGAGGCTCTGATTGCCTCCTTTTGGTTTTGTTTGTGGAGCTTCCATAGAACTGTGGAGTCTTAGAGCTTGAAGTCTCTTTGGAGATCATGTAGTCTCATCCCTCTCAACCCCTCTATGGGACCCCCATAGCTTACATACAAAATTTTCCAAGAGATAATTTAAAGCCCAGAAAGGAAAATATACTTATTGGAAGTCCCTCATCCAGTCAAGGGCAGCTCTGTGACTGGAAGTCACAGGTATCTTGAGTCACAGCATTGGGCTGCTTGTTCCCTACTACATAAATGCATGACTTGGAGCCTGGGGAAGTCATCAGAGCGGGCAAAATTTCTTTCAGTTCCCTAACATGAACTCAGTGTGTGTGTGTGTGTGTGTGTGTGTGTGTGTGTGTGTGTGTGTGTGTGTGTGCGCATATTGTAAGTGAGAGGAAATCACATACAAAAGAGGTCAAGGTGTCTGTTGTATAGAACAGGAGGAAGACAGGAGAAGTCTATGTGAGCAAGACTGGGAAAAGGGCCCTGAGCCTGGGAAATGTGGCTCACATTGTCCTCAGCCCAGATTCAACATGGGTGAAGGAGGAAGCAAAGGACTCTTCTTAAAGGAGAAGTGAGACAGAGGGGAGAAGTATAGCAGTTCCCCTGCAAATCAGCATTGGATACAGTCTCTAAAAGATGGTCTTTGGTATATTTGGTTCCTTTTCTAATAGAAGAGATGAATTGCTGGGCTGCATCAGTGAGAGTAGTTTTCAAACTACAAATTCCCTAAACCTATGAAACAAGCAGCAACAAAAAGTTTTCTTTTTTTTTTGGAGGGCAATTGGGGTTAAGTAACTTGCCCAAGGTTACACGGCTAGGTTTTTGTTTGTGTGTGTTAAGTGTCTGAGGCCAGATTGGAACTCAGGTCCTTCTGACTCCAGGGCTGATGCCCTACTCACTGCGCCACCTAGCAGCCCCAACAAAAAATTTTCTGAGAGGCAGTTGTAAAATAGTGCCTAGGGGATAAAGGACCTGCCTTGGATTCAGATGTACTTGAATTGAAGTCCTATCTCTGAACCATACTAGGTGTGTGACCCAGGTAAACTCATTCAGATTAGGTGGCTGACTTGCATAGGCAGAGAGAACTTTCCCACTAGCAGTTCCCTATACTGTTTGACTTATAGGTCAGGATCCCTTCCCTCCATCCCAAAGTTCTCCCTAGCACAGGGGACCATGATCTCTGGGCAAATGGCCTTCCTAAGAGCTGCCATTGGTCATATCCCTCTGAGTCTAAGGAATAGAACAGGCAGATTCTCCCGAGTAACAGTTGGTGACAAAGAGACTCCCCCTAGGATTAGCTGCTTGTTGGAGCATCCAAGTTCAAGTTGCCAAATGTACACTGAAAGCCAACTACTTAAAAGGTCTTATACTCAGCACCAGGGGAGAGAGAAGGGAAGATACTTTGGGTCAGCCCTAATTATGAGGAAGGCTTTCCTGACATCAAGTCTAACCTTGCCTCTTGGCAACTTCTAGCTTTTGCTCCTGTCTTGTAACTCTAAAACAGTGCTGAATTAGTTGCTATGAATCAAGGCAACTATAAATTAGTCTCTTTAAAAACCGCATTTTCTCTTCTCCCTGGAATTATTTCCTGTCATGTCTTCAAATGATTCCTGAATTTCCTTTCCTCTATCACAAACAGTGAGAGGGAGTGGTACTACCCTTAAAAGTTTCCGCTATTTCCATCCCAGAAAGCTGTTCTTCCCTATCAGTGAGGGTCTGATATGGAAGAAACTTCCTTTTGGTTTCTCTACCTTTTGAAGGGTAAACTTCTCATTAAGATAAGTCAAAAATTTATTAGCCGCTCTCCTCTTAGGTAGAGATGGAGAGGAAGACAGAACCCTGAAATAGTAGGGGGGCAGGGGAGAAGAAGAGAGGATAATAAGGTAGAGAGGAAAGGAGGAAAAGGAAATGAAACAGGAAGGGACAGAATTAGGAGAGATCATGAACTGAAGTAAAGTAGAGGACATGATGAAGACATTACAGGAAGGACTTAGGAGAGTATCAGAGAATGGTTTGGGGATAAAATAAAGAGTAGAGAAATATAGTATTTTTTAAATTTCATTATTCAGCCTTCAGCATCCCTTTCTCAGACTTTGAGATGTGGCTAAAAAGCAAACCCTGACACTTAGAGTTAATGTGGCATCTCAAAGAGGGGAAATAATGAGCACTGAAGAGAAAAGAGCCCAAGGGACTATATTTATCACACTTAGGAGAGGACACAAGGGAGGAGTAGAAGGAACAGTATTAATATGTGGAGGTGGAGAAACAGGAAGAGGAAGAAAAGGAGTAAAAGGAGAGGGAGGAAAAGGAGTAGGAGGGAAGGAGGATTAAATAGGAGGATTAAGGCTGTGTCAGGGACAGAAACATGGGAAAGCAAGTGATTATGACATGGGGAAATAGGCAGTGTTGGTGTCTGACAGGAACACAGGGGGTCAGTGAATACAAGGAGACAGAGTCAATGACTGTGACAAACATCAGGGTGTGTCTGACTGAGGAGGTCTGTGGGGAACTGACCCCTATGAGTATGGGTCATTACTTACCCTGTGATGATTCCAAAGGCAGCCTCTGCACTGGAACGAATGGTCTGGGCCCAGGTTAGGGATGTTTTCCCCAGATCCAGAGAGGCCCAGCAGTGCCAGGGCACATTTTGTGTGGATGGTTGGAACTTCTGCTACCTGGTGCAGATTTCTGGATCACTTGCTCTGTCAGTCTTTATGATACCTTGAGGGTGGGAATGGGGAAGATGCTCTTTGGGGGGATATCTCCTTGTCAGAGGAAGAGAGGGCAAGGCTCTGTTGCCGCTTTAGCTCTCTTTTGTAACTGAGTAGGTATCTCAGACCCAGAAACAGAAAGGAAAAGCAGACAAGGGAAGGGGGAGGATTCTTTGTGGGTGCCTGCTCTGAACTCTGGGCTGCAGTCCATCCCCACTTATTCCAATCCACCCCACTTCCCTTTATTTTTCCCCCTTCCAGTCTTTATTTTTCTGGCCTCTCAGAGCTCTTCAGTGTCTCTGGATATGACCAAAACCTGCCTAACTTACCACTGCCCTCCAGTAGTCTGCCCAGTCCTGCAAGCCCATAGAGACTATTGGACAATCCTGTGATATTTCCATTATGCCAGTATGGGGAAATGCTCTTACTTCCTTCCCCTTTCTCTTCTTTTCTTCCCATGCCCCCTACATAGCTCCATAGCTAGAAAGAAAGGTTGCTTCACCCAAGCAGGAAGGAAGAACATTTTCCCATACTGGCATAATGGGAGTATCACAGGATCCTCTAGGTCCTCAGTCCCCATGTGAAGCATGGACTTAAACTAGCTAGGCTTGCACTGGAGGCCTCTGACTGTCTGGCCTCTCAGTTTTTTGTCTTTTCCTCTAGCATTGACATTGAAAATGAACACTGACAGGTTCTAGAAAGCCTGTGAATGCTGCTGGCAAGGACAGGGTCTATCAGCATGGTTGCAGATATGGCAGCAATAGCATGACTGGGCTTGTCACAAGGAAATGACATTAAAGAGAGAGAGTACTCTAGAAAGACTATGTTGGTTATATTTGGCCTGTGCTTGATGGAGGTGAAATGTGAACTGTCTAATTAACAAACAAATTTTTGTGTTGGAATAAAAAACCTTTTTTGGTGTGTGACTCCTTTTTGTACATGTTGAGGAAACCTAAGGCTTTGAGACAAAACTATTTTTATAATTAGCAATTCTAGAATTAGAGAGTCTATTTTTCTTATCAATAAATCAGGCAACCAAAGAAGAGATAGAGAACATAATGAAAGACAAAATGGATAATTTTGATTACATTAAATTGAAAGTTTTTGCACAGACAAAGCCAATGCAACCAAGACTAGGAGGGAAGCAGAGAACTGGGAAATTTTTTTACAGCTATTATCTCTGATAAAGACCTCATTTCTAGAATATAGAGAGAACTGAGTCAAATTTATAAAATACAAGTCATTCCCCAATTGATAAATGGTCAAAGGATATGAACAGGTGGGTTTCAAGTGAAGAAATGAAAACTATCTATAGTCATATGAAAAAATGCTCTAAATCAGTATTTATTAGAGAAATGCAAATCAAAACAACTCTGTGGTATCCTGCCACATATATCAGATTGGCTAACATGACAAAACAGGAAAATAATAAAGGAGAAGATATGAGAGAATTGGAACTCTAATGCATGATCCAACTATTCTGGAGACCAATTTGGAACTATGCCCAAAGGGTTATAAAACTGTGCATACCTTCAAACCCAGCAATACACCTCTAGGTCTGTATCCCAAAGAGATCATAAAAATGGGAAAAGGAACCCACATGTAAAAAAAATATTTATAGCAGCTCCTTTTATGGAAGCAAGGAACTGGAAGTCAAGGAGATGCCCATCAATTGTCGAATGGTTGAACAAGTTGTAGCATATGAATGTAATGGAATACTATTGTTCTATAAGAAATGATGAGCAAGTGGACTTCAGAAAAACCTGGAAAGACTTATATGAACTGATGCTGAGTGAAATGAGCAGAACCAGGAGAACATTGTACATGGTAAATTGTCACATTGTATGATGACTGACTTTGAAAGACTTAGATCTTCTCAGCAATGCAAGGGTCTAAGACAACTTCAAAAGATTCACCATAGAAAATACTACCTACATTTAGAAAGAAGTTTGGAGTCTGAATGCAGATGGAAGCACACTCTCTTTTTCTTTTGTTGTTTTGTTTTTTCTTTCTTGTGGTTCTGCCCATTAGTTCTAATTCTTCTTTACATCATGATTAATGTGAAAATATGTTTAATATGAATGCATAAATGGAGCCTATATCATCACATCATCTTGGGGAGGGGAAGGGGATGGAGGGGGAGAAAATTTGAAACTCAAACTCTTATGGAAGTGAATGTTGAAAACTAAAAATAAATAAAAATTTTTTTAAAAGGGAAAAAAGGAATCAGACAACCCTATAGCAAACAGCCCAGGGTAAATTGCTATGGCATATAAAGAATGAGGATTGGCTCAGGTCTCAAGAATCTATGTTCTCATCCAATAGAGCCTAACTAGTCACCATGCTAGGTGTCCTGTATACTCTGTCTCAAGCTGGCAATTATGATAAAATGTGCTTAATCATCACAATGCTTATTAATATGGATCTTTGCTCAAATACAGAGGAGAAAGTTAACCAGTTAGTGCCCAAGGAGAGGTGGGGGAGGGAGGAGGGAAGGAGGAAAGAAAGAAGGGAAGGGAGACAGAGAGAGAGAGAGAGAGAGAGAGAGAGAGAGAGAGACAGAGAGAGAGAGAGAGACAGAGAGAGAGAGAGAGAGAGAGAGAGACAGAGAGACAGAGAGAGAGACAGAGACAGAGAGAGACAGAGAGAGACAGAGACAGAGAGAGACACACACAGAGAGAGAGAGAGAGAGAGAGAGAGAGAGAGAGAGAGAGAGAGATGGGGAGAAGGGGAGAGATAGAAGGGTAATACAGGGCAGAGGCAGATTGAAGACTATGCTGTTCTTTTTCTTTCCCCAGTGATGAATTGATTGGCAGTTTAAAGCTGAAAATGAGAATGACTGCTATCCTCCTCCACCTTCCTCTCCTCCTCCTCATTATCATCATCATTATTTCTAGCAGTTATGTAGTGCCTTAAGTTTTGCAACACACTTTACAAATATATCATTTGCTCCTCACAACAACCTTGGAAAGGAGATACTAGTATCTTCTTTTTACAGGTGAGGCAATTGAGGCACACTGAAGTTAAGTGACTTGGTCAGGTTCATACAGGTAGGAAGTATCTGGGCCATATTTGAATTTAAGTCTTCCTGACTCCAGGTCCAAATTTTGTCCACCTTGCTGTTTCTGGTCCATTTTTACAACTTCCCAATGCATAGAGAGGAAATATACACGAATTATTCTAGGTAATGAATGAGTGAGTCAGAAGTAATGGATAGGATCCCCTAATAAACAGCTGCAAATAGGACTCTCATCAGTTTCCTTCCCATTGTTTTCCATGGCCAATTAGAAATTAAAAAAAGCACTGTCATTGAGTTGGGTGGATCTGAGATAATAAGTTGATAAGAGTTAGAGTCCTGTCCAAAGGTAGGAGTAGTTCTACCCATACAAGAGTAGTAGGGCAGTTGTACTCCTTTTCTATCTTCCACCAGATAGCTCACTAATGGCAGAGCCTGATCATGATTCTTTTCTGTCTCTCTCACAATGGAGCTGACATGTCTAGACACACAGAGATTTAGGGTAGAGTGTGAGTACTGATAACTACACAGCATGAAACGAAGTGCATTACTAAGGGAGTTTATTTAATCATATAATGTTGGGGGGGCCCTCAGCTACTATCTCAGTGAATGTGGCTGTTAGGGATTTCCCAGGAGGATGAGGATGATGAGAGGAGGTTGGGAGATGAGGAAGAGGTTGAGAAATAAGTATTTATTCCAAGAGAACAGTTAGATTTCCCAGGCTTGGGATGCAGCATAATCAGGCTCTGCCATCAGTGAACTATCTGGTGGAAGATAGAAAAGGAGTACAACTGCCCTATTCTCAATCTGAAGGCCTACACATCTCTTTTTCTCAAAATGATCCTATGATGCAGCAAGTTAACATTTTCATTCAACAGATGAATAAATTAAGGATAAGAGAAAAGAAGGGATTTTCTCCTGGATATGCAGATATTGAGGGGTAGAGCAGGGACTCAAAACCAGGCTTTTTGTCACTCATAGCTTATCCCTCTTACTGTTGTCCAGGGCTCCAATAAAGACACATTAGAAGGGAGGGTCTGCCTTATACCCAGGCTCAGGGGCAAGAAAGTCAGTGGTGGTGGTAGTGGGGAGACTGAGGACAGAAATACTTGGGAAGTACACCTTATGCCACTGGGAGGGGAAATTAGGTAGGTAGTAATAAGGGAAGACTCAATTCCAAGTGTAGCTTCACATCAAGTTCCCAAGGGACAAGTTCCCCATCCTTGTAATGGAAAGAGAGATTTAGCCTCCAACCAAGAAACAAGGGGGAGAGAACTCAGGTAACTGGAAGTGAAGGAGAGATAAGACTTACATCCAAATACAGATAGAGATGTTTGAAAGATATGGGGCTAAGGGTCTGGTTTGAAAAGAAGGGAAGGAAATGGGGGATGGTCTAGAAAATGTACCTGTAAAGACCTGAAAAAAAGCAGTCACAGAATATAGACTCAGGAAGGAGAGCATGAAGGATATTCTGGGTCACATCTGGCAGATACCAAAAGCAGGTTTGAAGCAGGTTTTAGAGGATGTTAATGGGAGTTATAAGGATCTTGGCTCAGTTCTAGGTGTCCTCCCTTTTTCAACTATCTAGAATAAAAGTATCTACCCATGCCCTGCCTTGAAGAAAGAAGGAAATTGTGGGGAGTGGACAGAGGAGACAGGAGTGAAACTGTAGACAAGTGATTTGACTCCCATACCATGACTGATTCCCAACGTAGGTGGCCATCCAGGAGGCATCTTCTTGTAGAGTGAAGATCCTTGGTAATGAAACTCCATACAGGTCAGCAACCAGAGGAACCTAGCATAGCCTTAACTCAGCTCAGCACTGGAGGTAAGTATGGATTCTCAAGGAGTCTACTGACTTGGAGGAAATCTTACTATGGTAGCATATATCACAATGATTCTGTTCTCAGCTACCTGTGGACTATTCCTCAGATCTACCATACTGGGGACCTTTTATGCCCTAGAATAATATTCTGATTGCCCAGGACCCACATTTCAACTCCTTTGCCTGACATTGAACTGTCCTCCATGATCAGTTACCTTTTAAGTCTGACATCTCACTATTCTTCTCCAGACTTTACACTCTAACCAAACTGGTCAACTCTATCTCTGAACCATGCATGCCTTCTGCTCCCCTAGCTGGGTGCCTTTGCTTTTGCTATTTCCTATCTTTCAGCTATCCTTTCTGTCCCTCTTATGTTTCATCCCATGTCATAACCCTCTACTAGACAGCTAGGTGCAAGAAGCCAGAGATTCAGACAAATCTAAATTTGCTATTTCCTCCAACAGCAAAGTGAATGTTTATGGAATTGAGTTGAATCTTCTTTGTGAAGGAAACCCTGGACCTTGAATCTCCCTGACAAGTCAGTTTCTCAGGGCATCCACTCCCTCCTTTGGTGCTGCTCCATGTCTTTGGCTTCCTCCTTTCTCTGAGATTCACTGTATTCATCTATTCCTCATTTCTCACAGCAATGCCATATTTCATTATATTTATCTATTGATTGGTGAGCATCTACTTTGTAGCCTTTCAGGCATTTATTCAAGTAAACAGTTAAAACTGCTGTGTGGTTGAAACACAGATTGTGAGGTAGCCCATTTGAGACCTTGAAAGTTGACTTTAAGCCATTAATAACTACTCTCTGTGTCCAGCCATTGAACTAGGTCTTAATTCACCTAATGATCACTTAATTGTTGTTATTTTGGAATAGTGAATTTATTTTGTAAATAGTATTTGTAATTTGTAAATTTGTATTTTATTGGAAGTCTAAAGTCCTCTTGAAGGTACAACTAAGAAAAGAATGAAGACATACATGGCTGATCTATATGCCTTCCTTAAAAAGAAATTCCTAGGAGAAGCCAATAAATCAGAGGAAGGGGCCAAAAGGGTGGGAACACCTTCCAGGGTGAGCAGGTCAGGGGTAGAGTGAACTTCCAGGGGGAAGAGGCCACAGAGGCAGAATGGGCTTCCAGGAGTGAGGGTAAAGGTTGCTGTGGCATGGTAAAGAGAGTTTGGAGAGGCAGATGTGGAATCTTGAGAGGAATGACAACTGCCTCTTCCTATCATCTAATCATTTCTCTATCAGAAAATGGCTTTTTAGTCAAATAAACTTGAGTCAGTTCTCTATATATCTTCAGTATGAGACCACTAGCAGAGAAACTTGCAAAGGTTTCCCCCCCCATTTACCTATTTCCCTTCAAATTTAAACTACATTAGATTTGCTTAAGTAAAAATGTTTTAAAATGTTTAATTTTATATAACCAAAATTGTCCATTTTGTATTGTGAGATCCTCTCTACCACCCGTTTAGTTATGAACCTGCTCCAGAAATCCAAAAAGTAATTTCTTCCTTGGTCCTTTTTTTTTTTAAAGATGATATTGCCTTTATATCTAGATCATGAATCCACTTGGAATTTTCCTTGCCACATAATGTCTATAAATTTAAATATAAGTTTTGTCAATCTGTTATCCAATTTTCCCAGAAGATTTTGTCAAAGAATACAGGTCTTCCTTTGGGTTACTAGGACCTTTGTGTTTGGTGAACACTATGCTACAGTGGTGACTTTGGAAGGATTGATTGGTATTCACTTTCTTTACAGGAAGATTTTTCACCCTAAGTTTTGAAGTGATGTCTAGAAACTTTAATTTGTTTTTGATTTCCTGTTTGCAACAATGAATTGTTGTTGTTGATTCCATTTATTGAATGTAATTGTTTCTCAATTTTTAAGGTATTTTTTTCTTTTAATTTTGATAGTCTTTTTGGGGGCACAGATATATTTTGGTATTCTGAATCCTAGAATTCTTCCCCAAGGAAAATTTTAGAAATTTGTTATTTCTAATATTATTTTTCATATTTCTTCTATTTTATAGAAATGTAACAAGGTCATTCAGCTCCCAGAGCACTGCACTGGCTGATTCCTGCTGGCCTGCCAGGCTATCCTCAGCGGGAGGTTAGCTTCTTTGTGTCATTTTGTGGGTTCTGTAGCTCCAAAGTTTGTCTAGAGTAATTTTTCATATGAATTGGGGAGGCGGGAGCTGGAGCTTTGAGGAAGTCTGGTTTCTAACTCGGTCATCTTGACCCCACCCCCCAGGATCATTGACTTCTTAAAACAATTTTAAAAAGTTTCAATTAACCAGCATTTTAAAAAAAAGTTTGGCTGTATGCTTTGCTTTGTGGTATGGGCTGAAGAGAGAAAAAGAAGTTTGATCTCTTGGTGTTTGCTCTTGATAACTTGTATTTGCCCTCATGGAGCTGTCAATCTTATGAGAATAAGTCATGGATACAAAGATGAGAGAAGTACAAAGGAAGGAATGGGGTAACATAATGTGAGAAATCTGAAGAGGAAAAAGTCATTTTTATATGGTGGTGAGAATGGGGTCAAAATGTTTCAATGGGGAGATGACCCCTGAGGTGGGTCTTGAAGGAAGAATAGACTTAGATAGAAATGAGTGTGGATTAGAGACAATTCTTGCCTTGAAAGTGAAGCAAGGAGAGGGGAGAAGACAGGGTGAAAAGGAAAGAAAAGACCAGTAGAGTTCGGTTGAAATTTGACATACTTGAATCAATAAAGAAATAAGGAGCATTTATTAAATATTCACTTGCTTCAGGCATTGTACTAGGTACTAGGGATACAAAGACAAAAAGGGTAAAATCCTTGCCCTTAGGGAGCTAGCAAAATCACTTTGGAAACTGAGTGGGGGATGAATTGGAAAGAGGAGACCCTTGAAGCAAGGAGGCCAATTGAGAGGCTATTATAATAATCCAAGCAAGGATTGACAAAGACCCATATTAGGAGGTGGTCATGTGAGCAGAGAAATATACTAATAACATAAGTGATATGATAAAAATAGAGTCAATAAGATTTGACAACTGATTATATATATAGGGGAAGGGAGAGTATGGGGTCAAGGATTACACTACAGTCTTGCATCTGTGACTGAAAGAATGGTAACATTCTTGAGAGAATTAGGGGAGTTTGAAAGAGGGTGGGATTTGGGATATAAAACAAAAGTTTAATATTTAACTGGTTGACTATAGAGTTAAGATTAGAAATAGAGGAAAGTGAAGGGATATCAAGTCAGGGATGATGATCTGAAAAAAAGTATTAAGGGGTAGAAAGATTGGAGGTCATGGTGAAGAAAACAATTAGGTTTAGAAGTAATGAGGCACAGGGAAAGATAGTATGAGTGGAAAATTGTGGGTGATGGGAAAGTCAAGAATGTGACTATGGGACCTTTATGTGGCTGAGTTGGAGTGGAGGATTAAGTCATGAGACCTGAGGATATTGAAAAACTGAGAAGCTAGTGTGTTTCAAGGAATATCAACGTAGATATAGAAAGCAACTAGGTGGCTCAATAGATAGAGTGCTGGGCCTGTAGTCAGGAAGACCTGAATTCAAAACTGACTTTAGACTCTTGCTGGCAGTGTGACCTTGGGGAAGTCATTTAACCTCCGTTTGCCTTAATACACTGGAGAAGAAAATGACCAAACATTCCAGTACCCTTGCCAAGAAAAACCTATGGACAGTATGGTACACCATATTGTGAAGAGTTGTATAAGACTGAATGAGAACAACAACAATAAATGTCCTAGTACAACCATATTTGGAATGGAAAGGAATACTGTGAATCAATTATCAGACTCTGAGAAATGAAGAAGAATGATCCGGGGGCTAACTGGAAACTGTCAATGGACTGAGTTGTGTATTTAGATAGAGTGAGCCTCTAAGAAGAAAGTAGTATTAAGTGATAGCAACAAAGGAAGATTCTGGAAGTAGCAATGGGAGTGAATAGTATTCTGACTTGTTCTAAAGGACCAGTATATGGGGAATACGAGAGAAGGTACTGGCAAGGTATTGGCAAGGACATCTGAAAGACGAAGTGCCCCTGATGGATAGCCAGGTCTCACTGAATCCCAGAAACTAGAAGGAATAAGAAAGAAAAAGGTCTAAGATGAAAATAATCTTGTGAATTACTTACGGAGCAAGAAACAAGAAATAGGTTTAAAATGAAGGAAGGTTTGTTATTAAGGAACAGGAATTCCAGAAGGCACAATAGAAAAGTGAGCAGTCCAACTTTATATATGAAGTTCAGTTTTGGGTGCCACAGCAACCATATTTCACCTATCATCCTAGGTTGGTGCAGCTGCCAAGGCTTCTGTATCTATGGTAAGCAATCAATGTGTACTTGAAGTTTGCTATGGGGAGGGGGCAGCAGAAGTCAAGACCACAATCATCTTCTTGGGTTTGGGGGCTTCTTTTAGTGTATTTTTTTAGTTCATTCCCTGGATATGTGAGATTAGTGGGATCCTGGTTCTGACTTCCTCCTTTGAAATTGAAATATCTATTTATTACTTGTGGATGCAGCACTGATACATAGGTAAGAAAGGAGGAGTGGGCAGCAATGTGATTGAATCATGGACTGATAATTGTGCAGTCCCCAAACAGCCTAGTATCCAAGTGTCCCTCAGTCTTGGTGAAATCATTGGCCCTTGTTGTTCAGTATAGTCTGATCTGTATTTGCCCTTCAGTCCCCAACTTTTATTTATTTTTTATCTGTGTACTCTTCAATCCATTTACTGCCTTGTTTCTTCATTGAGTCTCTGCACTGCTCTGATACTGTTGTGTCCCCCAATCCATGTGTAGCCATTTTTCTGAGTATGGTCTGAACATTGAGTGTGCCTGAATTTTTTCAGCCCAGACACTGACTTTTCCATTACTTTTTTAAAAAACTGACCCAAAGGGAGAGAATGACATACATACTAATGGGATATCTCAACCTGCAGCAGAATAGGGGGAAGAGGGATGAGAGGAGGGATGATGGATGGGAGGCCATTCTTGGGGGGAGGGGAGGTTGGAAGTACCCACTATAGAAGAGGAACAGGATCAAGTAGGGAGTGGACCAGGTGGGGGTGGGATGGGTGGGCGGGAATTATAAGCAGCCTTGTACAATATATCAAATATGGTGATGTTTTGTATAGCTAGACATGTGCAACATATACTGAATTACTTATCTTCCCAGAGGGAATGGGTGACAAGGGAGGAAGGGAATGGATCTGAAAAATACATATAAATACCATTATTAATACTCTTTTGCTTATAATTGGGAGATAAGATGTGCAGGCATTGTGGCACAGAGATTCACCTTGCTCTAATGGAAAAGTCGAAGGGGGTGTGGGAGAGGATATGGGAGAGAGCAGATTGGAGGAAGAGATATCTTGTGGGACTGCTATTGTGGGGTGGTGGGTAGGGGAAAATGGGGGAAAATTGTAACTCAAAATCTGGCAGAAATGAATGATGTAAAACAGAAGTTAATAAAGCATTTGTTTAAAAAACTGACCCAAGTCTCCTGCACCACACAGCCTTGACCTCTTCCCCCCAAGTATAACTAGTTCCCATATAACTTTGGGCTTTGTGTCTCTCCTGCCTTTTTCTATGTCCTTACTTAAAATATTGAGGACTGGGACCATTCTAAATATGGATTAATTAAAATAGAGTGTGGTGCATAAGACACTCCTGTAGCCCAGGGAGGGGTCTGTAGAGATCTCAGAGGCCCCAGGGCTGTCAAAGGTAAGAAACAGATAGTCCGAGCCCTCCTTACCCAGGAGATCTGGGAAGGGATATCCTATTTTCCATCAACATTAGCTCATGGGTTCTTTTTACATGTACAGAATGGAATTTTCTACTAGCAATCTTTTTTTTTCAAATACTTTATTAACTTCTGGTTTACATTATTAATTTCCATCAGATTTTGAGTTACAGTTCTTTCCCCATTTTTTCCCTACCCCCCACCCCAGAATAGCAGTCCCACAGGATATACCCTCACCCCATCTGCTCTCACCCATACCATCTCCCATACCCCCTTTGACTTTTTCAGTAGGGCAAGGTGAATCTCTGTGCCCCAATGCCTGTATATCTTATTTCCCAATTATATGTAAAATAGTATTAATAATAGTATTTATATATTTTTAAACATTTGATTTTAAAACTTTGAATTCCAGATTCATTCCTTTCCTCCCTTGCCACCCACCCTAACTGGGAAGATAAACAATTCAGTATATGTTGTACATGTGTAGCTATGCAAAACATTACCATAGTATATATTGTAAAAGATTGACTATATTTCCCTCTCTCCTATCCCACCTCCCACTTGATCTATTCCCTACTTTGATACTGTCCCTTTTCAAAAGAGCGTGCTTCCAACTTCCCTCCCACTCTTCCTTCCCACCATCCCTTTCATCATCCCCCCTCTCATCCCCTTCCCCTTTATTCTCCTGGGGGGTGAGATATCCTATTTAGTATGTGTATCATTCTCTCCCTGATCCAAATTCAATGAGAATAAGGTTTTGCCTTTTTGCCTTCCTGTTCTTCCCCTCCCTTGTAACCATTTTCCCTTGCCTCTTCTATATGAGATAGTTTACTCCATTCTATCTCTCCCTATCTCCTCTTCTTATATTCATCTCTCACCTCTTGATTTCACCTTTTAAGTATCATCCCTTCCTATTAAACTGGTCCTGTGCCCTCTCTCTGTGTATACCTGTAAACATATATATACACATTCACATATGTATTCATATGCCCATATACCCTTCTTCAACTATTTTCATATTGAGAAAAGTTTCATCAGTCACAGTTATTGTTTTTCCAAGTAGGAATGTAAATAGTTCAACTTTGATAAATTCATAATTATTTCTTTTCCCTGTTTACTTTCTCAAGCATTTCTTGCTTCTTGTATCTGAATGTCAAATTTTCTATTCAACTCTGGTTTTTTCATCAAGAATGCTTGAAAGTCCTCTATTCCACTGAATAACCATATTTCCCCTGAAACATGATACTCAGTTTTTCTGGGTAGGTGATTCTTGGTTTTAATCCCAGCTCCTTTGCCCTCCAGAATATCATATTCCAAGCCCTTTCATCCCTCAGTGTAGAAGCTGCCAGATCCTGTGCTATCCTGATTTTGTTCCCACAGTATTCAAATTATTTCTTCCTGGCAGCTTGTGATATTTTCTCCTTGATCTGGGAATTCTGGAACCTGGCTATAATATTCCTAGGAGTTTTCTTTTTGGGATCTCTTTCAGGAGGTGGGCGGTGGATTCTTTCAACCTCTATTTTGTCCTCTGGTTCTAAAACATCAGGACAATTTTTCATGAGAATTTTTTGAAGGATGATTTCTAGGTTCTTTCTTTGATCATGGTTTTCAGGTAGTCCAATAATTTTTAAATTATCTCTCCTGGATCTATTTTCCAGGTCAGTGGTTTTACCCATGAAATATTTCACATTGCCTTCTATTCTTTCATTTGTTTGAATCTCCTTAACAGCATCTTGATTTCTCATAAAGTCACTAGCTTCCCTTTGCTTGAGTCTAATTCTGAGGAATGATTCTCCTCAGTGAGCTTTTGAGATTCTTTTTCCATCTGGAAAATTTGGCTTTTTAAGGTATTCTTCTCCTCATTGCCTTTTTGAGCCTCTTTTCCCGTTTGAGTTACTCTGTTTTTTAAGGTATTATTTTCCTCAGTCAGGCTGTTGACCCTTATTTCATACTTTTCCTGCATCCTTCTCATTTCTCTTTCAATTTTTCCTCCACTTCTCTTATCTTCTTCTTAAGGTCCTCTATGGCCTGTAACCAGCTTGTATTTTCATTTGAAACTTTTGGTGCAGGAGTTCTGACCCCCCAGTCCTTCTCCTGTTCCATGCTTTGATCTTCTTTGACCCCAATATAGGAGTCTAATGTTGAATTTTTCTGTTTATTTTGTTTCCTTTGCCTAGGCATGTTGCCACTCAATTACTTGACTTTTGGGTTTGTTGCCACAGTAGGACTCTGCCACCAGCCAGGGGAGCTTCCATCCCAAATGCTGGGGTTTTCTCAGCTGCCAGAGGTATTAATTGGGTGCCCTCTCTGAAGCCTCCACATGCTCTGGCAAGCTGGTCATACACCTCAGACCTCCACCCCAGACCACAATTCAGATCCAGGAAGGTTAAAGCAAGAGTGATTTACCCCCCCTCTCCTTCCCCCCACAAGACTGATCAGGGGATCTCCCTACGGATGCTCCCATAGTTTGCAGGCCAGGAGTTGAAGCTGCAACATGGTGGCTGTGGTTAATCAGTGGCTTCTCACCCCCAGGGAAAGAAGCTGATGTGCTCTCCCAACCACTCCCAAAGTCCATAGGGCACTGACCTTTCACTTTGTCCTAGGTATCAATGTGTTCATAATTCTGGAAACACCATAGCTGCTGGTGTTCTGGAGTCTGTCCAGTGGGTTGCTGGTTGGGCCCCCGGGGGGCTAAAGCCTCTGACTCATGTGGGCCTGGGCTCGGCTCCCAGAGTGCTGTGCTGGCCGCACCCTGCCAGGCTGCTGGGCTGTCCTCAGTGGGAAGTTAGCTTCTCTGTGTCATTTTGTGGGTTCTTTAGCTCCAGAGGTTGTTCAGAGTCCCCTTTTACATAAATTTGAAGTGGTGTGGGATGGAGCGCCAAGAAAGTGCTGTTTCTACTCCACCATCTTGACTCCACACCCTCCTAGCAATCTTTTTTACTGATAATTGCAAAGATCATTATCATTCCCATTCTAATAAAATACTTCTGGTAACAAAGGCACCATTGCAGCACTAAAACAGTCCTATAGAAGACAGTAAGGTCAGATCAATAAGTTAAGGTCAATAAGTTCAGGCAGAGTCTGCATTTAACTAAATGACTGGCAGTGTTATTCTTTTAAAAATTATTTATTTTTAGTTTTCAACACTCATTTCCACAAGATTTGGAGTTCTAAATTTTCTCCCCATCTCTCCCCACCCTAAGTTGGCAAGCATATAGATTACCCCTTTCCCCAGTCTGCCTTCTCTTATATTCCCCCCCTTACCTCCTTACCCCTTACTTTTTTGTAGGGCAAGATGGATTTCTATACCCCATTACCTGTATATCTTATTTCCAGGTTGCATGTAAAATCAACTTTTTAACATTTTTTTAAAACTTTGAGTTCCAGATTCTTTCCCTTCTTCCCTCCTCACCCACCCCCATTGAGAAGACAAGCAATTCAATATAGGTTATACATATGTAGTTATGCAAAACATTTCTATAGCAGTCATATTAATAGTGAAAGACTATCTATATTTCCCTCCATCCTATCCTGCCCCCCCATTTATTCTATTTTCTCCTTTGACCCTGTCCCTTTTCAAAAGTGTTTACTTCTGACTACCCCCTCCTCCAATCTGCCCTCCCTTCTATCACCCCCCCCCCCATCCCTTTCCCCACTACTTTCCTGTAGGGTAAGATACCCAATTGAGTTTGCAAGTTATTCCCTCCTTGAGCCAAATCCAATGAGAGTAAGATTGACCCATTCCCTTTCATTTCCCTGCTCTTCCTCTCCATTGTAACAGCTTTCTCTTACTCTTTTATGTGAGATAATTTACCCCATTTTATCATTCCCTTTCTTCCCCCAATATATTCCTATCTCACCTCTTAATCGTATTTTTTAGATATCATCCCTTCATATTCAACTCACTCTGTGCCCTCTATCTATGTGTACATGTACATTTACACACATACATACATGTATGTATATATACATATGTTCAGATACATATATACATATATTCCCTTCAACTATAGGCATATATTTGTACATGCCTATATGTTTATATATATTTGCTTGCATGTTCCTTCCCCCATTAGATTATAAGTCTCTTGAGATCAGAGGCTGTCTTTTGCCTCTTTTTGTATCCCCAGAACTTAGCACAGTGCTTGGCATGTAGTAAGTGCTTAATAAATGTTTGCTAATTAGTTGATTAAAGAACTGATGAATTTGAATGTAGATCAAAGCCTAATTTATTTTAACTTTCTTTACTGGGGAGGGGCGAATTGGTCTGGGGACCCTTTGCACCATGACTAATATGAAAATGTATTTTATATTACAGCACATATATAATCTGTATCTAATTGCTTTCTGTCTCAGAGAAGGGGTATGGCAGGGAGGGAGGGACTTTGGAACTAAAAGATTAAAAAAAAGTTAAAGTTTTTACATGAAATTTGAAAAAAATTAAATTAGAAAATTAAAAAAAATAATAAAATTGTATGGAGACCCTGAAGGACTGCAGCAAGAGGGTTGCTAAAGGGAAATATTCTTTCCTCCCCTCACCCAGTTTTCATCTACCTTCAGTACCCTGCAGCAAAGCCCTGATCACCTTGCCCTTATCACACATCTGGTGCTATAGCACTAAAACCTGGAGAACAGAAGGAGAACATTATCCTCAGATCCTCCCTAATCCTTAGAAACTCAGAATTCCCATGTGTTTGAAAACGGTGAGAAACAAAAATCTTCCCTGTCACTTTCTTGGGTTTCATTCAATTAAGAATACATAGGATTTAAATTTTATCTACAGGTTTATTCAGAAATTCAGGTAAAAGAAGAAGGTTTAAAAAAAGGCAAAAAAGTCATTAGTTGTTAAACCCTGATCGACATTTGCTACTGGATAGGTTAAAATCCTTTTGACACTGTTTCCTCCCCATACTTTCCTTTTGAGAAGGATCAATGTGTTGGTGTCTAACTATTCCATATTAGCCATGTTGCAAAGGGTCCCCAGATCAACTCCCTCCTCCCCAATAAAGTTAAAATAAATTAGGCTTTGATCTACATTCAAACTCATCAGTTCTTTAATCAATTAATTAGCAAACATTTATTAAGCACTTACTACATGCCAGGCACTGGGCTAAGTACTGGGGTTACAAAAAGAGGCAAAAGACAGCCTCTGACCTCAAGAAAGTTATTGGTGACTGTAACCCCATGTGTCCTTAGAGGAGAATATAAAGGTCACTTTAGAAATCAGTGAACATATCTGATTCTTGAGATGGAAATAAATGCCCATCTCATTTATCTACCTTTCCACCCAAACTTTATCTCACAAGCCCTTCCTAGCTGAGTTCCAACAGAAGAAGAGTTCCATGAAAGGCTCTTTTCATGTGGCAAAGCACCTGGTGCTGCTTCTATTCCAGCTGAGATTTACAAGGTGGGGGAATCCATTGCTTATATAAAAGCTGACTGAATTTTTCCGGGTTATATGGCAAGAGGAGATTATCCCCCGGAGATTGAAGGATGCCTCTATTGTCCATCTCTATAAAGGTAAAAGAAATAAATAGGTTGTTCTGTGTCAATCACGTGTGTGTGTGTGTGTGTGTGTGTGTGTGTGTGTGTGTCTGTCTGTCTGTCTGTCTGTCTGTCTGTCTTTGTCATTGCTGGCCAGATTCTTGCAAGAGTCCTTAATGGGCTGATCCTTCACCTGGAAGTTTCAACTGCTCTTCATTTCTTAGTAATATTCCATCACAATCATATACTACAACTTGTTAAGCCATTACCCAATTGATGGGCATACCATCAGTTTCTAATTCTTTGCCACCAGAAAAGAACTGTTATAAATATTTTTGTGTTTTTCTTTTGTATTTTATCTCTTTTGGGATACAGACTTACTAGTGGTATTGCTAAGTCAAAGGGTTTATATACCTTTGGGTAGAGTTTCAAATTGCTCTATAGAATGGTTGAATCAGTTTACAACTCTACCAACAATGCATAAATGTCTCAATTTTCCCACAACTCCACCAACAATGTATAAATGTCTCAATTCTCCCACAACTTCTCCAACATTTGTCATTCTCCTTTTCTGTCCTATTAGTCAATCTAATAGGTGTGAGGTAGTACCTCAGAATTGTTTTAATTTGAATTTCTCCAATCAATAGTGACTTAGAGCATTTTTATTATAAGTATAGATAGCTTTGATTACTTCACCTGAAAACTGATTGTTCATGTCTTTTGATCACTTACAAATGGAGGAATAGCTATCATTTTTGTATATTTGACTAAGTTCTCTATATATTTGAGAAATGAGGCTTTTTCAGAGAAACTTGCTTCAAATTTTTTCAGTTATAATTGTTATGTATTAATGTAAAAAGGGGAAAAAACAACAAAAGAAACATGGAAATAATAACTGATGGATCAATAGGGACCAGTTTTCAGTAAAGGCATACAGATTGCTTTAGATGTACAATTATGAGAAAATTCCTTGCATCAGAGTTGGATCTGACTGAATTTCTGGTCAGCATAATCTAGGTCCTTAGTTAAAGAGTGCCTAAAAAGCAAAGAGAGGTTGTTCAGTTTTCTATCCAAGCAGGACTAATTTCAAACAATACAATTAGCTTCCCCCTGCAATTCCCACACTTGAGTAAAGTTTTTTCACAGGATAGAAGTGGACTAAAGCCATAATTCAATAGAAAAGGAACTGAATTAGCTTCAGAACTGGGTCATAAGATGGAGTCAGTGTGGTTCACTCAATCCCCACAATTAACCATATGCTGTACTAATTCCCTCAATTTCTCTATTTTAGGATGCAGTAGTCCATATCTGCTGAGG
The DNA here is from genome assembly GCA_011680675.1 of Gymnobelideus leadbeateri. NCBI lineage: Eukaryota > Metazoa > Chordata > Mammalia > Diprotodontia > Petauridae > Gymnobelideus > Gymnobelideus leadbeateri. Next base: position 168,200 of record WOXC01006191.1, read on the forward strand.
AAAATGTCCTGGGGGTCAGTAAGTGGAAAGGTCTTATTCCATAGCATATGACACTGGAGATTTCACTAGGGTAGCAGGACTCTATGTGCAGCAGGCCCTTTATGCCTATAGAATGAACAGAACATTACCTTTCTTCTTCTTCTTTTTTTTGCCTTTTGGAGGGCAATTGGGGTTAAATAACTTGCCCAAGGTCACACAGCTAGGTTTTTGTTTGTGTGTGCCTTAAGTGTCTGATGCCGGATTCGAACTCAGGTCCTTCTGACTCCAGGGCTGGCACTCTACTCACTGTGCCACCTAGCTGCCCCTACCTTTCTTCTGAAACAGATGTAGGACTGCTCTCTAATGATTGGCAACTCTCCAGTTTTTTTTTTTTTTTTTTGGTCCCATACTTTTTTTCCTTTTGGTTCCATGCTTTTATCAGTACAAAATGCTTTTTGCCTGGTTAAATGAACTCCATGCCTGGATTATCACAATATCCTCTTGGTGGGTCTGCCTGCCTTAAATCTCTCCCCTCTCCAATTAGATGACTCACAGGTTGTGGTTTGTCTTTCAATCTCAAAGAAGACCTTGACATCAGGAAGATGATGCCATGACTTGCAATTGAATTGGACTGAAGTGAGGGAGGGCTGTCCAAAGTCAATTGCAAGTCATGGCATCATCTTCCTGATGTCACAGTCCTCTTCAAGAATGAAGGACAAACCACGACTACTCCAATGCATCATCCATTCATCCATAAAATTAAAGCACCTGAAGCACCAATCTGATCGTGTCACTCCTCCCCCACTCATTAAACTTCAACGGTTTCATATTGAATCTACAAGTAAAACTAAAATGCTCTTTGGCATTCAAAGCCCTTCACAACCTAGTCCCCTACTACCTTTCGTGTTTTCTCTGACATGTACTCTTGATCTTGTGATCCTTGACTCCTGAATGTTCCATAAACAGGACACTGCATCACTCATCTCTATGAATTTTCTCTGTCTGTTACCCATGCCTGGAATAATCTCCCTGGTCCAACTACTGACCTCCCTGGCTTCCTTTAAATCCCAAATAAAATCCCACCTTCTGTAGGAAAGCTTCCCCAACCCCTCTTAATTCGTGACCCTTCCCCCTGTTAATGACTTTCTATTTATTCTCTCTATAGCTTGCTTTTATTTATTTGTTTGCATCTTGTTTCCCCCATTAGATTGTAAGGTTCTTAAGTGCAAGGACTGTCTTTTGTCTCTTTCTGTCCCAGCACAGCACAGAACGAAGCACATAGTAGGTACTTTATAAATGTTTATTAATTACTACTTGATGATCCATGGGGAGCAGTAAGTTCCAGTACCTCTTGCCTCTTGCTAGTTGCTGCCACTCTCACTCAGCCACTAGTTTTCCATTCCCTTTTCAGCCCTTCCTGTGCCTGGCCGAGGGTGAGTTAATAGAAGACCCCAGTGAAGCAGCAAGGAAGAGAGCATGAGAGGCAGATGGAAGTAGATAGAATCTAAGAGTGTTCAGGACAGCTGAGCTACTCTCCTCAGGTCTCATAGCTTCTTCCTACAACCCAAAGGACTGGTTCTTGCCTCCTCCCTTGGGTGCTTGCCTCCTCATTTGGAGACCATGGTGGTAGAGAAGACAAGGACTTCTTGATATCAACATGGGAGCCCACCTGAGAGAGTTTGGGGTATGAGTTGTGGAGGTGCCTGGGAGTTGCCTCAGGGCTCCACTTCTTTCACTTTGTATCCAACTATCTCTGTTTTAGTTTATAGATAGTAGGAAATAGATTCATAGTGCTATTTTTTAGAACCATGTGTTTATATATAACAACCCATGGAAAATGACTAGCCACAACTCCTTTGGCCTTTGCAGTTCTTTCCAATTTGGGAAGAGACAATGAGGAAGGGGCATAGTTTTTCCATCACTTGCTTGGTGGGAGTTTGGGGGATTCTCAAAGAGAAGGAGAAAAGAGGGGAAAGGTGGCAGTGGTCCCAGGGTAGCAGTATAGAAGGCAGCAAGAGAAGTCAGTGCCTGCCACATCTGCACTGTGCAATTCCTTTTTGTGAAAACATGAAACATGGTCTCTATTTATTTTGTTTTTGTTTTTGTTTTTGCTTTTTGGAAGGCAATTGGGATTAAGTAACTTGCCCAAGGTCACACGGCTAGATTTTTGTTTGTGTGTGTGTTAAGTGTCTGAGGCCGGATCCGAACTCAGGTCCTTCTGACTCCAGGGCCGGCACTCTACTCACTGCACCACCTAGCCGCCCCTTTTAGATGATTTTTTTTTTTTTTTTGCTTCATGGTCTCTATTTAAATGGACAAGCTGAGTGGTGACCATGATTGTATTTTATACTGGATGCTCATCCTAGTAGCAGGGGTGAGCCTCCCCTGTCTCAACCTTTCTTCCATCTGTGTTTTCTCAGATTTATTCTGTTAAAGAATACATTTCCTGGATTTCACATCATTTCCCATTATCACATGTGGTGGACTCTGTCCTTATGATGTTGGATGTCCCTTCATTTGTGGCATGAAGGCATAATGGGAGTCACATAGAATAGAGGGACCTTTCCAGCTCTGGACTGGGAGCTCACTGCTTCCCTACTGCTGCTCCTCTTCCCACATTATTAAAGAGCTTTGCTCTCAAACTAGGAGCATAAGCATGAGCCATTTCATGACTACCCATCTAATGTAGAATCACTATGAACATAGTGCTCTATTTTATAAATTTACCTTCTGGACAGGAGCCAAATTACATATAAAAGGAGCTAGATAGGTATAGGAGGAGTATAGGACTGAAGAGTTTGTGTAGAAAAATAAAGTGTAAGGAAACTAGAAAGGTAGGAGGTTACGAAGGACTTAAAATGCTACAGTATTTTCCTTCAGAACACATTGCCTGGACCATTCACTGATCCTCCTGAAAATACAATGGCCATATCTAGGAAAACTCTTTAACTGGTAAAACTGTCAACCTTGGGGCAGCCCCCCATAGTGCAGACATAGAGATGAGGGAGACCTAACCTGCCTCTGGGAGGAATCTTGGGAATCCACTCCTCTTTTTTTCCTTTTTGGAGGGCAATGGGGTTAAGTAACTTGCCCAAGGTTACACAGCTAGGTTTTTTTGTTTGTGTGTGCGTTAAGTGTCTGAGGCCGAATACCAACTTAGGTCCTTCTGCCTCCAGGGCCGACACTACTCACTGTGCCACCTAGCCGCCCCAATCCACTCCTATTTCAGTGATATGGGTGGTCCTCATGTGGTTTGTCTGTATGTAGTATGCCTTGACACACCTTCTCTACTTGTCAATATCTCATCTTCTCTTTCAGTTCTGCCTCCTGTAGTAAGCCTTCACAGGTTACTCACTGATCCCCTCACTCTGAAAGCCTTTAGAGCTCTCAGGCCACATATTCAGTGCTTAATGATAAAGAATTAAACCTCTCTCTGTATGTCTCTGTCTCTGTGTCTGTCTTTCCCCTTTGAAGACACAAGAATTTTCAGTGTTCCTAACAACTGATGCTTTGTAGTGAAACTCTTTTTTTATGACATATATTTATTTTAATGTTGATATTTCAGTTCCAAGGCCATCTAAAAGAAACATTCACTTTTCACTGACCAGTAAGTACTTTTTAAAATCAACTGTCATTGGACACTTGAAAAAGATTATCAAACATAAACATAACCATGTATACATAAGAATGGAAAAAGATTGTCCATGAAGCCACAAATCCCTATTATAAAGCTTGAATTAAAAAAAAATAAATTTAACACGTTAGTTTCAAAGCTATTTAGTTTGTCCCTTCTGTACCTCCTTTTCTCTTGTGTGCATAGTGAAATTCTTGAAGTTGGATTTTGGGGATGGGATATGACTGGCATTAGTTCATGTAGCATTATGGGAAGGAATAGAAGAGAGACAGTGGCTTTTCATCTTGAGGGAGAGACCTATGGGATGCAGGGTGGGTACTCCTGATATTTCCTCCCAGGTGCTTGTATCCAGATAGATCATGAAAACCACAGGATGGGCAGGTGCACCTGGCAGAGTCGGTGTCTGTGATGTGGATTGTATCAGAGGTGACTTCCTTCCTTCCTGGAGCAGAGGGGCAGGCTGCTGCTGAACTTCCCCATCTCTGGTATCTAAGCAGGAAGCCCCTTCCTGCCCCTTGCAGTGGGAACATCACTGGCTGTCCAATTTCTTCTTCGCTGATCGATTCCTTCCCTTGTTGAGCATTCTGTTCTCTCTGCATTTTGTGTTCTAATTAATTCTCTCTGATACATAAAAGGAGTTTATAAGCCTTGGTTATGTGACTACTTGTGACAGTGGTTCTGGAGAGATTGGCAGCTAGAGCTTAACTAGAATAGATACAATACACCCTCCACATGCAGGGGGGCAAGTAGGTTCAGATGAGGACTCACCTGTCAAATAATGGGCTCCCATCAAAGAACTTTCCAACCCCCACAGCTGTCTGTGCCTGCTTTCTAACTTGGTCAAAGGTTATAAGCAGGAGAAATAAAGGCCAAATAGCCTGAATTCCGCATAGACAGTTTCTATACATACATACATACATACATACATACATATATATCTGATCTTTGGGACTTGATTTCTCCCTTTTCCCCCTCCATTTTTTTAGAATGAATCTCTTACTATATTTAGCCTGGAATTTTGGTAGTGATTTTGAATTGAAAGTAGTTCCTGCATCAAGATTTTCTGTCTTTACTGGAAAGTTGGCAGGAATTATTTTTTTGTTGATTTTTTGAATTCTGGTTTTTTTGTGCGTGATTATACACCAGTATAAGTGTAATTGGTGTCCCCAATTCCCACCTCTAACTATTAATGGGTTCTACTGTTGTTTTTGGTCCTTATAAGTTTTATATATTTTAATTTTGTTATTTTTAATCCAAAGGCTATGTTATCTCCCACTCTAAAAATCACTTTTGGTTGCATTTCCAGTAGATTTTTTTTGAGGTCCAGATCATTTTGTTTCATTTTCTATTTATAGATCAAAATTATTCTTCTAGTGTTTATTTCAGGAAAGCCTTGTTTATTACTATTTTAAAACATATTAGTAGAATTGTAAATAAGTTTTTTCCCAGACTAATCTGCTCTCCTACTACTTAACTGATATTACTAAGAAAGTATTTATATGTGATATGTCTAATGCTGAATTGTGTTGATGTACTGCTATGTGTTTAAAAGCAAGTTTTGAAAGCCTGCTGTATGCCAAGTTATTTGCTGTGTTAGTCCATGGAAAAATGACTGATATAGTTTCCATGATTCGAGTTCATGAGGATGCTTTGACATTGTTTGCATAGAATGTTATTGTATCTGTAAATGTAATTAATTACACAGAACTTGGTTGGCTGTAATAGTGAGCAATTTTATTGTTTGAATTAATAATGAAAAAAATAAAGGAAAATTTTGCTTCACACTTAAAAGGGTGGGAAGAAAGAAATTTAGGTATCTGGAATTTAAGCAGAGGTAAGACCTACATCCAAATGAAGGGAGGGAGGGAAGGAAAGAGAGAAGGGAAGGTGGTAGGGATAGGGACTGGAAGAAGAGAAAGAAAGGGAGGGAGGGAGGGAGAGAGAGAGAGAGAGAGAGAGAGAGAGAGAGAGAGAGAGAGAGAGAGGTTTGAAGGGCAGGGGAATGAGAGGCAAGTTTGAAAAAAAGGGAAGGAAATGGGGGATAGTCTGGAAAAGGTACCTGTAAAGACCTGAAAAAAGCAGTCACAGGATACCCAGGGAAGAGGGCATGAGGGACACTCTGAGTCACATCCCTTAGTTACCAAAGGCAAGTTTTAGAAAGTGCTAATAGGAACTATAAAGATGTAGGCTCAGGTTCAGGGGTCCTCCTTTTCTCAGTTCCTGAGAACAAATGTATCTCTTCATGTCCTGCTTTGGGGAAAGGGTGGAGTTGTGAGGAGTAGGTAGAGGAGATAGGAGTGGAACTATAGATAAAGAGTTTGATTCCAATGCCACAACTGGCTCTCAACCCAGGTGGCATCCAGGAGGCATCATCTTGTAGGGTGAAGATCCTCAGTAAAGGGACTCCAACACACAGGTCAGCAACCATGGATACACAGCATAAGCCTTAGCTCAGCTCAGCACAGAGAAGGAAGTAAATATGCTCTCTTGAAGAGTCTGGGAATTTGATCCGGACTTGTAGCATGTCTTACTATGATAGAATATATCACCTTGATTCTGCCCTCAGCTACCAATGGAATATTCTCTAGACTCACTAAACTAGAGAACTTTTATGTTATAAAATATCCCTATTGCCTAGGGACCCACATTTCAACCCCTTTGCTTGGCATAACATTGTCTTTCACAATCAGCTCCCTTTAAAGTCTGACATCTTGTTCCTCCTCTCCAGACTACTCCTCTAACCAAACTGGCCAACTCTCTTTCTCTGAACCATGTATGCCTTCTGCTTTCCCAGCTGGGTGCCTTTACTTTTGCTATTTCCTATCTATCAGAGTCTTTCCTATCCCTCTTGTGTTTTATCTCATATTATTTGCACATGTCATAACTTTACTAGATAGTTATCTGCAAAAGGCAGGATGTAGATAAGTCTAAATTTGATATCTCTTCCAACAGTAAAGTGAATGTTTGTGGAATTGAATTGAATCTTCTTTTTAATTGAATCATTTTCTTGTGTGTGAAGGAAACCTTGGATCTTAAATCTCACTGAAAAAATCAGTTTCTCAGAATACCCACTCCCTCCTTTGGTGCTGATATTGCCTTTAGCATCTTTGTTTCTCCGAGATTCACAGTATTCAACTATTCCCCATTTCTCAGAGCAATGTAATTTTTCATTATGTTTTGTACTGATTGGTGGGCATCTATTTTGTTGCCTTCCAAGGCATCTACCCAAGTTATCAGTTAAAAATGCTGTGGGGTTGAAACACAGATCTTGAGGCAGCCCACTTGAGACCTTGACTTTAAGCCACTAATACCTACTCTCTGTATAGCCACTGAACCAAGTCTTTATCCACCTAATGAATCACTTAATTGTCATTATTTTGGAAAAGTGATTTATCATTGCATTTGATTAGATTCTAAAATCCTCTTGAAGCTACGGCCGAGGAAAAGAATGAAGACACATGGCTGACTTATATACTTTTTTTTTTTTGATTCTTTTTTTATTTTTTTTTATTTTAAACAAATGTTTTATTAACTTCTGTTTTAAATCATTCATTTCCGCCAGATTTTGAGTTACAATCATTTTCCCCCCATTATTCCCCTACCCAGCCTCCCAGAATAGCAGTCCCACAAGATATTGCTTCCTCCAATCTGCTCTCTCCCATACCTTCTCCCATACCCCCATCGACTTTTCCATTAGAGGAAGATGAATCTTTGTGTCCCAATGCCTGCACATCTTATCTCCCAATTATAGGCAAAAGAGTATTAATAATAGTATTTATATATATTTGAAACATCTAATGTTACGACCTCAAATTTCAGATCCATTTCCTTCCTCCCTTGTCACCCATTCCTTCTTGGGAGATAAGTAATTCAGTATATGTTGTACATGTCTAGCTATGCAAAACATTATCATGGTAGATATATTGTACAAGGCTGCTTATAATTTCCTCCCACTCATCCCACCCCCCACCTGGTCCATTCCCTACATGATCCTGTCCCTCTTCTATAGTGGGTACTTCCAACCTCCCCTCACCCCAAGGATGCCCTCCCATCCATCATCCCTCCTCTCATCCCCCTTCCCCCTATCCTGCTGCAGGTTGAGATATCCCATTTAGTATGTATGTCATTTTCTCCCTGAACCAAATTCAATGTGAATGTGGTTTTGCCTTTTTAGCCTTCCTTATTCTCCCCCTCCTTTGCAACCACTTCCCCTACATGAGATAGTTTACCCTACCATGTCTCTCCCCATCTCCTCTTGCCACTTTCCTCTCTCACCTCATAATTTCATCCCTTGAGTATTCTCCCTTCCCAACAAATTCAACCTATGCCCTCTATCCATATATAACTGTAACCATATACACACACATTCACATATGTATTCATATGACCACACCCCCTTCTTCCATTATTTTCATAGTGAGAAAGATATCATCAGTCACAGATATTACTTTTCCATATAGGAATGTAAATAGTTCAACTTTGTTAAGTTCCTTTTGATTTCTTTTCCCTGATTACCTTCTCAGGCATCTCTTACTTCTTGTGTCTGGATGTCAAATTTTCTATTCAATTCTGGTTTTTTCCTCAAGAATGCTTGAAAGTCCTCTATTCCACTGAATGACCATATTTTCCCCTGAAACAAAATACTCAGTTTTGCTGGGTAGGTGACCCTTGGGTTCATTCCCAGTTCTTTTGCCCTCTGGAATATCATATTCCATGCCCTTCGATCCCTCAGTGTAGAAGCTGCCAGGTCCTGGGCTATTCTGATTGTGTTTCCACAATATTGAAATTGTTTCTTCCTGGCCGCTTGTAGTATTTTCTCCTTGATCTTGGGATTCTGGAACCTGGCTATAATATTTCTGGGAGTTTTCTTTTTGGGATCTTTTCAGGAGGTGATCGGTGGATTCTTTCAACCTCTATTTTGCCCTCTTGATCTAAAACATCAGGGCAGTTTTCCTTGAGAATTTCTTGAAGGGTGATTTCTAGGTTCTTTCCTTGATCATGGCTTTCAGGTAGTCCAATAATTTTTAAATTGTCTCTCCTGGATCTATTTTCCAGGTCAGTGGTTTTTCCCATGAGATATTTCACATTGCCTTCTAATCTTTCGATTTGTTTGGATCTGCTTAACAGCATCTTGATTTCTCATAAAGTCACTAGCTTCCATTTGCTCCAGTCTAACTCTGAAGGAATGAATCTCCTCAGTGAACTTTTGAGATTCTTTTTCCATCTGGCAAATTCGACTTTTTAAGGCATTCTTCTCCTCATTGCCCTTTTGGGCCTCCTTTGCCATTTGAGTTAGTCTATTTTTTAAGGTGTTGTTTTCCTCAGTCAGGCTGTTGACCCTCATTTCATACTTTTCCTGCATCCTTCTCATTTCTCTTTCCAATTTTTCCTCCACTTCTCTTATTTGATTTTTAAAGTCCTTCTTAAGGTCCTCTATGGCCTGCAACCCACTCATGTTTTCCCCTGGGGCTTTTGGAGCAGGACTTCTGACCTCACAGTCCTTTCCCCGCTCTATGCCCCAAAAATAGGAGTCTAGGGTTGCATTTTTCTGTTTCCTTTGCCTTGGCATGTTGCCACTTAATTGCTTGACTTTTGGGCTTGTTGCCACACTATGGCTTTAAGGCCAGATAGAGGAATTTTCGTCCCGAACGTGTGGGGGCAACTTCTGTTTCTGGCAAGCTGTAAACCCACCCACGACTTCCACCCTAGATCACAATCCAGATCCAGGGAGGTTAAAGCAAGAGCGATTACCCCCCAAGACTGATCGCTGTATCTCCCTTCAATTCGCAGGCCAGGAGCTGGAGCTGCCTCTGAAAACTACAAAATGGCGTGTCTCCTCAGCAGCTTCTAGCCCCCAGGGGAGGGAGCCGATACATTCTCCAAATACTGGTCCCAAAGTCCATAGGACACTAACCTCTTACTTTGTCCTAGGCATGTCTATGTTGATAATTCTGGAGTTGCCACAGCTGCTGGTGTTCTGGGGTCTCCCCAGCCAGCTGCTGGCCCTGCCTCCCTGGGGCTAAAGCCTTGACTCACGCGGACCTGGGCTCGGCTCGGCTCCTGCGCTGCCGGCTCCCAGACCACTGCGCTGGTCCTTCCTGCAGGGCTGCTGGGCTGTCCTCAGCGGGAGGTTAGCTTCTCTGTGTCGTTCTGTGGGTGCTGGGGCTCCAGAAGTTGTTCAGAGTCCTTTTTTACATAGTTTGTGGGGAATCTGGGGGTAGAGAGGCTTGGACGAGCTGTTTCTACTCCGCCATCTTGGCTCCGCCCCCCTATATACTTTTCTTAAAATGTATCTCCTAAGAGAAACCAGTAAATCAGAGAAAGGGTTAGAGGGGTGGAATGAACCTCCAGAAAGAGTTGGTAAGGGGTAGAGTGAACTGCCAAAATGAAGAGTCCACATAGGCAGGATGAATTTCCAGGGGGAAAAAGGCTGCTGTGGCATGGTAGAGAATGTTTGAAGAGTCAGAAGTGGAATCTTGAGAGAAATGACAAATGTTTCTTCCTATTCTCTGACCATTTCTCCATTAGAAAATGTCTCTTTAGTCTAATAAATTTGAGTCAGTTCTCTGATATATCTTCAATATGAGACCATCATCAGAAAAACTTGTTGCAAAGTTTCCCCCCCCATTTATCTGTTTCTCTCAAAACTTTAACTATATTACATTTGTTTACATAAAATATTTTAATTTTATATAATCAAGTTTATATCATGAGATCCTTAGTATCACTTATTTAGTCATTAACAATTCCCCAGTCCTGAAATCCAAAAGGTAATTTCTTCCTTGGTTCTCTATTTTTAAAAAAATTTCAAAAATATCTAGAACATGAATCCATTTGGGGCTTGAAAGTTTTTGGTCCAACCATAATTTTTGCTAAACTGCTATCCATTTTTCCAGAAGGTTTTGTCAAAGAGTGGATCTTTTTCCTGGTAATTGGGATCTTTGGGTTTGGTAAACACTATGCTACAGTAGCAACTTTTGAAGGATTTATTGGTATTTACTTGCTTTGCAGGAGTATGTTGTATCCTAGGTTTGAGAGTGGTGCCTGGAAGTTTTTACTTTGTTTTTCATTTTCTGTTTGCAACAATGAACTTTTATTGTTATTGTTGACTCCATTTATTGAATGCAATTTTCTCTCAGTTTTTTCAATTATTTTTCTTCTAATTTTGACATTCTTTTTGGGCACATATATAACTTGGTATCTGAATCCTGGAACTGGTTCCCAAAGAATATTTCAGAGATGTACTATTTATTTTTAATATTATTATTGTCATATTTCTTCTATTTTATGGAAATGTAACAGGTTCATCCAGCCTATGTCTTTCTGCTAGGTTTTGTTAGTAATATATAGAAACTCTGATGATTTGTGTGTATTTATTTTGTATTTTGCAACTTTGCTAAAATTGTTTATTGTTTCAATTAATTTTTTAGTTGACTCTCTAGGGTTCTCTAAGTATACTATTGTAACATTTGCCAAAAGTGATCATTTTGTTTCCTCATTTTCTATGCTTATTCTTTCAATTTATTTTTCTTATCTCATTGCTGCAGCTATTATTTCTGTTGTTGTTTGCCCTTTGTTCTTGAAGAGGACCATATAACATCTGTGAATTGGATTTAAGTGAGGGAGAGCTGTGCAAAGTCACCAACCTCATTCTCTCCTCCAGAGCCATCGAGGTCCAGTGGGAATATATTAGATTGGGATAACTGGATATGGCCCTGGATGCAGTGGGAGACTTTGGCCCTTGTAAGCTAAGGTCTTTTCCAGGTCTCAGTTTGTCTGAGGTTGTACCCATTCAGTGATTAAGGCTAGGTAAGAAATGAGGCAAAGAATGGCCTGTTGTGCCTAGCAAAAAAAAAAAAAAAAAGGTCAATGATGAGGTAGAGAAAGACATTCAGGGTTTCTAGCCAAAACAGAAACAATTGCCAATTATATTCATTCTGAGTCATCAGAGCCCAAACAATGGTGAAGTGGGGCTTGGGCTGGGACTTATTATTAGTCAATGAGAGTCCCAGTGATTTGTGTTTAAGGCAT